>JAIUZE010010214.1:0-24924 GCA_022085475.1 Heliosperma pusillum
GCTAGTGCGTTTCATTTACCATGAGAGAGTCATCTTGAGTCGTCTTGAGTCGTCTTGAGTCGTCTTTGAATGCGTGATTTCATGATATTGTTCATGGTCATGGCATGAGTTGGCACCGTCATTGTCTTGGTTCGTGAATGGATGATAGTATGTTGGATTTTGTGTAATCATCGTATGACTTGACTGGTTTGTCTGTCGAGTCTCAATCTTATCAATCTTATACCGCTAACGGTGAGATGCAAGCCCTAGTGAGCGTATTCGATTGCCTAAGAGTGTCTTTCCCAAGTCGTTGAATATCAGGATGGATTCGGATTTGTGCTTCTTATGTTCTTATCATTTTCTATAGAATTGCCTATCTAATCTTATCGCAACTCACATGTATATATATATATATGTATGCATGCTTTACTTTCGTATTACCTTATATGTACGTTTGATGTGATATGGCTGGGAGAACCCGGAGTTACTCCCCACTGACTGTGGCATTCATGTTTTTTTCATGGATGAACAGGTTGCTTGCTTTGGTATACTTTTGGATACGATATTTTGGGGTTCGGGTGTGAGCTAGCGGGCGTTTTCCCTGGAAGTTCACCTCTAGACGATAGTAGCTAGTTTTGGTTAAACACTTGTTCTTTGCTAACATTTTAAGAGACCCCGTCTCTTTGTTGTATATTCAGTACTTAGTTTGTAACATTTTGACAAACCTCGTGTTATATATATCTTGCATGTTTAAAGGTTTTAAAAATACCGTATTTCCGCATATTATTTCACATGCTTGTATGTTTTATATTTCCGCATTCGCGAGGATTGTCACAAAACAAATGGTTGGGATTGACGACCTTGTAAGTGTCAGTAGGCATGACCGAGACTTGGTCTAGCCAAATGGTACCATTTTGGGTTGTGGTGAGCTGAAGCCTTCCTTTCGGGTCAGACCCTAGAGCCGTTAATGTGGTCTGAATCTTTGCCCAGTTCCTCACTTTATCTACGTCCGCCCTGCATTTGCAGATCGGATAACATAAGATGTGAAACTTGCAGTTGATAATTATTTGATGAAACAAAATAATACTCCGTAATAAGTTACACTATGTGATCGAAAGCCAGAACATGAGTCCCATCCACATTTACTAGTGACAAAATAGCTTGAAGAGGTCCAGATGATTTAATGTAGAATACTACATTATACGTCTTTCCTTGTTCAATATTCTGCAAATAATTATTTGAGGAAACAAAATTAGAGAGAGACAATTGACGACATAATAGGTCCGGATATATATGATTTGAAGTTTGTTAGTTACATAATACATACCATTCCCCAATAACCAGGGTTATAGATTCCAACACCTCCAGGCGGGCAGGTTGTTGGGTCACAATGAATGTCCATCCGGAGCGCCATTGGATTATTCTCAAAGCAAGATGACATCTCTGATACTATCGATATTACACCTTCGTCTCCAATCGCACTCCACGGAGAGATCATTGACGGTATATGCCGCCCACCAGCTTCAAATCCTAAAACCACCATTTATATATATATATATATATATACATATAGAATTAGGATCACGTGAGTCCACCCTATCTTTTTGAGTCCGTGAGTCCATGATACAATATCACAAGCTACACTAAACAATATCACGGGTTATACTGTACAATATCACACCACTGAACATAAATTTCGCCCACTATTACTAACTTTTTTTTTCTCATACTTTTTTCACACCAATTGATTCCGGTATCGAAGGTACCACAAACACCATCATTTTCTCGCCCTTGCATGCCGGAAAGTCATTATTATCGGCGTTTCTTCGGAGGTATTGTATATAGCTTCTTCTATCCTATTTCTTCTCTACTTAGTATATTTGCCTCCGGCATTCTTCTTCATAACCAACTACGGGACCCCTAAATTAACGATGACAATTAAATTTTTTATTGTGATTGGTGGTGGTGTGAGCTCCGAGTAGGAGTAATGTGTATGGGTGGAGGAATATGGAGATTGTAAATAAAACATTGGATAATAATGGGTAATGGCAATGGTGGATAAATGTTTGTTTATGTCATCTATATGCTTGGATTGTCGTCGGTATTGGTGGGTGGGTAGTGGTCGTCAACGGCGAGTAGTATGACATAAAATAATTTTAACCCTTTTGTGCTGTTTTTTTTTTTTCGTGATATTGTTTAGTATAACCAGTGTTATTATTTTGTATATTCTGTGATATTGTATAGCTGGACTCACGGACTCAAATATTTAGGTGGACTCACCGGATCTTGTCTCTCTCTCTATATATATATATATATATATATTAGCCATCCATTTTAATTAAGATTTAAGAATACATATTGGAAAACATGCATGAATAAGATGTGACCTCTATTGCTTACGAGCTCAGCCCATAATCCACCGGCGCCAGCATGATTAATCTCCTACAATGTTGTATTATTAGTACATGAGTAAATCAAGTAAAAAAAAAGTGCATACAAACAAGTAAAAAAAATAGAGGAAAAACAAAAGAATTAATAATGAATTTACTTACCTCAAAAAATATGCCGAAAAAGTTACGGGGTATGGGACGTTCATTTAGCACATCGATAGTGAGAAACGCGTTGTGATGGTGATTATAAGTATGGTTATTTTGGGCAAAGCAAGGTTGGAAGATGAACAATGTCCCGAGTAATAAAAGACAAATACTCATAATAATGTGATTATTACTCCACATTATGCAATCACCGATATCTTCAGAATCCTCGCTCTCTGATTCAAATAATTATTAAAGAACCTGTAATCAGATTACTAATTACTATTTAAGTTCTTATATAACATATTCCGTAGTATGCATGGATGAAAACATAATGATGAACGTGCATGTAAACAAACGAACGTATACATCAAACACAAATCATGCAGTCATCATCATAATATAATCATCTTTATCACAAAGTAGACAATAAAATATATGGACAACTTTATACATACGTCAAGTACAGATAGATCAACACAAAAAAATAAAAATAAAAATAAAAATCAAATTCCAAGTACGTATGTGTTATGTTTGAGGATTTCGCTACTAAATTACGACCAAAACATCTTAATGTCGGATGTATAACAGCATGCCACACTAGTAAAGCACATTAATCACAAATTAAATCCTAACTGTGGTAGAATGACCCAAATCTCTTAACAATAGAGCACTAATAAATTAAATGAGATCAACAAAATAATAGGTTGAGAGTTCATGATTGATTACCTGTTTTTTTTTCAAGTGAAAATGAGTAGTTATTATAATATTTTAACGAAGCAAACTAATTAAATATTTAGCGAAGGTTATTGATAAATGCAATTTAATATGATGGTTGATAAAGGTAGTGTAGTATTTATAAGTATATAATATGGAGTAATTTTAAAAGTTTTGTTTTTGTTTTTATTTTTCTTTCCTAAAAATTAACTGATGGAGTGCAAATCTTAGTAAGAGATATGGATTAAGAGGTGGATTATGTGATATGTTGGTTCATGTGTTGGAGAAGGCAGTGTTTATTGTTATGTTGATGTAATATTCAAAATACACCAACCTTATTATTATCTTAATTAGTAACTATGTCAATAATTTGGAATGATCTATCATATTTGCATCATAGTCAAATTACATTCAATGTAATTTGTGCCCACCAAATATTATTCCCCACCATATTTGGTGGATTGCATGGTAGAAAACAACAGTGTCAAACTTTAGTGTATTTATAGTATAGTATGTCCATTTAAGAAATAAGCAAAAACCATTTTTATGGATATTATTATTGTCCGTATTGTAATAATTGATAAAAGACAGATTTCTCAAATTAAAATAATTAATTTTGGTGTTCCGTCTCTTTATTGTTGCTAGAGTAACGAAGCAACAATTAGACCTGATAAATGTGTCGGTTCGGGTCGGGTCAATTCAAGTTCGGGTTGCTCGACTTTTCAAGAATTCGGGTAAGGCCGGCAAGGTCATGTCATTTTGGGTTTTGGTCATTTTTGGATGAGTTGTTTTCAAATTTTTTGGGGGTAGTGGACCTTTAGCGATAATAAACATTCGGACCGCAATGTCCTGTCAATTTTCGTGTCAAAGTTGGGTTCTTAAGTTGGGCACAAATTAGGTTATTCGCGTTTTTAGGCCGAGTGAGTTTTGCTAGGCAGGTCGTCTAGCAACAATGGACATAATATATGGAAACTCTATCGTCGCGACAACAGTGGTAATCGTCTCACATCGCTAGTTCCTCAAGGTTAACACTGCGATAGTGTAGGCAGTGGACCGTGCCGTGCCGGCCCGCGTCCCGGCCCGTCGTGTCAACCCAAACATTTGGCCCGGTCCAGACACGGTCAGTCGGATAAGTGGGCCATGCCGTGCAGGCCCGACCACACTTTCACGTTGCCGCAGCCCGGCCATTGGCCCGGGTAAATCGGGCTCGTGCCGTGCCTGGCCCGTGGGCTCGGTCGTGCCTGACCCGGGCCGGCCCATGTAAAATTTTTATTTTTTTAAAAAAAGTTGATTTTTTAAATAAAAAATTGTGTATAATGAATAATAAATATTAATAATGATTTTAATATATAATTTATTAGCTACATAATTAATAATGTGCATCCAAGTATTCAACTAAATCATAGTGTACTTAATTATAAATTTAGATGAGACAATCGTTAAAAATAAGTACCTCGATCTTTTATTATAAAACAATGAAACAATGATTAGTCTTTCAAAAACATCTAAACTTACATAGAAATAAGAAAAAATACAAATTACAAGAGTATCAAATATAAAATGCAACTATGCATTTGACTCGGTGCCGTGCCACCGTGTCAGGCCCGCCGTGCCTGGCACGGGAATTTCTCAATTTGCTGCGCCGTGGCCCGCATACTAGTGCTGTACTGTGGGCCGGGTTGCGCCGGGCCGGGCCGGGCTGTGGGAGGAGGGGCCCGAGCCCACAATTCGGGCTGGGACCGGGCTGTGCTACACGGGCCGGGCTGGTCAGATTTAGGCCCTGAACCGGCCCGGCCATGGGGGGTTTGAGGTGGGCCGGGCGGGTCATATTATATTTTTTAAAAAAAAATTTATAAATTAAGTGATTGTAATATAAATTAAATGATTATAATATTTAAAGACGTGATTGTAATATAAATTAAATGATTGTAATATTTAAAGACGTATTCGGTTTAGCCGTTTAATAGTTATTTTTCCCAAATATTTATTTAGTGATTAATAAAGGGGAAAAAAAGAAAAAATAAAAGAAGGGCTTGATCGAAATTAATGTAACTCTTTTAAAACGAAATCAAATAGTTTGTTTAATTGATATCGTTTTTCAAATTACGTTTATTAGGATGCCTACGTATCTCGAAAGAATCAAAGCCCACGTAGTTCTCCACTTACCTTACTTACCTTACTTACCTTACTTACCTTTACGATGTCGATTGGATGGGTGGTGAATGGTGATCAATCTTCATCGTCTTCTTCGGCCGTTTCGGCAATTGATGAACCATTGGTTGTTGATAATAAATCATCCGCTGTACTATCTTCTTCTTCGTCTTTAATTCCTTGCATTCTTCTTTGTGTTTGATCCCAATCTTTTTTGCACACACACATTTTGACGGTTCTTGAATCCAAACTTGATCTTTTTTTCATCAAGAACTCTTCTACCTGCACTAAAAGCCGACTCAGACGCAACGGTGGAAGCTGGTACAACTAGTACATCTCTAGCAACTTTGGATAATATGGGAAATTGTGCGGAGTGATTTCTCCACCATGTTAGAATATCGGGTTGTTGCCCAACAACATTACTATGATCAAAGTTTAAATATTCGGTAATAGTATGAGCGGTAGAGGATGATGTAGAACTAGAAGAAGAAGAGCTCGATTTTCTAAAGATTTTGTTAGCTAAACGGTGATCCAATACGGTGTTGGTTGGCATTTTAGACTTCTTCTAAGTAGGTTCACATTGACCACCAAGTTCATTTTCATATAATGCATATAATTGATGAACAATACCAATAGCATAATTAACATCAAGTTAGGTATTATATTCATAAGCTAAAGCACCATAATAAAAATCTAAAACATCTTTTAAACCTTTTGCTTTAACACATGGATCAAATAGCAAACCAACACAACAAATAATGGGAAATTTGGTAAACTAATCTAGCCATTTTGACTTCATTTTAGCAACAACCGGTTGCAAGCAAAAAATGTTATTACAATTATTCAATTCATCAACAATTAAACAACATGACAAAATAACACAATGAACATTAGGATCATAAACTTGTGAAAAAACATTTGTTGCATCTTTATAAGCTCTTAGCAAATCACACACATGTTTGGCAAGTGTCCACATAGATTCATCAATTAATACTTCATCATCTTTAGAACCCTCATGTTCATTATACAAAATAGTGATAACGTTTTTATAAGCAATAGCATCTTTTAGCATTTTATACGTCGAATTCCATCTTGTAGGTGTATCTAATGACCATTTCTTAGGCCTTAACTCGAACTTACCACACAAATTAGTATATTTACGTCTAAAATTCATTCCATTTGTAATCCATTTAATTACTTGTCTAATTGGGTTTAATAAGGGATATAACATAGAAATACCTTCTTGGGCGGACAAGTTAACAACGTGAGCACAACATCTAATATGGATTAGTTCTCCATTTAATATCAAGTTCATATTTAGTTTAACATATTCAATGCATTTTGTGTTGGCGGAAGCATTATCAAAAGAAATAGACATGATTTTGTTGTTTAAATTAAACTCATTAATTGTGTTGTTAATACGAGTGTAAATATTGTAACCGGTGTGACGTTCTTCCATTAAATCAAAAGCAATAATACATTTCTCTAATCTAAAATCATCACCAATCCAATGTACGGTAATACATAAATAAGGTTCACCTTGTTTAGATGTCCAACAATCACTAGTTAAACAAACACGATTTTTATATGTTGAAAAAAAAGCAATCGATTCATGTCTAGTTTGTTCATATTGTTTTTGAGTACGGCGTTTTAATGTTTGTCTCGAAACTTTATAATAAAGCGGTTTTAAAGACAATTTAACAAATTCCTCTAACTTTTCACTATCACCATAAGTGAAAGGTTGCTCGGTCATGCAAACATATTTAGCCATGTTATCAATCATATCTTGTCGGTTATAGAAAAACAGTTTACCTCTACTGGGAACCGACGATGCATAGCCACTCATTGTTGGTTGATTTTTCTTTCCTCCACCGGATTTGTAATTTTTAACATCTAGCCCATACTTACTTTCCAAGTAGCGGGCCAAAGTTCCCGTTCCCGTTCCCTTCTTCCATTTATAAGGGATGACCGACTTCCCCTCTTGAGCACAAACTTTACAAGTACATAAAAAGTTTTTCGGACACTGGCCTGGCTCACCATCTTGAGGTACTTTGTTGTAAAACAACCAAACCCAAGAAATATCGCCTTTCCTATCATCGGTATTTTTGGCAGTCGAACCCGAAGCAACAAAGGATTGGGATTCTTGGGTATGTGGAACTTGAGTTAGTAAACATAATAAAAAAATTAATTAGTAACATACTAATATAAAGTAGTACAAAACTACAAATTAGAATATCAATTAATAAATATTTAGTAACATACTAATATAAAGTAGTACAAATAAAAAAAAACTAATTAGTAACATACTAATATAAAGTAGTACAAATTAGAATATCAATTAATAAATATTTAGAATTTTAGAATATGTATCAATTAATTTGAATATATTTGTAATTAATAATATAATCAAATTAATTATAATTTAGTGTATGTAGAAATGAAATGATAAAATTAAAAACATTAAGAAGTAAAAGAATATCAAAGTATTTACCATCAAACATTCTTTCCATTTCCTCTTGACCAATTTCTAGTGGAATATCAATGTTGATATTTTGAGACATTATGATTTATGATAGAATTAGAGATATTATGAGAAATTAAAGAGAGAATTAAGACTAATTTATAATTTATAACTTGAGTAATTGATAATAATAAATTAATAATTATAACTTGAGTATTTTTGAATAATTATAACTTATGTATTTGAGAATAATTAGAAGATTAAGAAGATAGATAAGATTGTGTGAGAAATTAGGTTAAATGAAGTGGTTATTTTTAGAACAAATTGGGGGGAAAAACATTTTTGATTTTTGAATTCAAATGACTAGAAAAAAAAAGGCATTAAAGCACTAACGGCCGGCCCACATTGAACCGGGCCGGTCCGGGCCATCACGGGCCATGCGGGTCCAACCGGTTCACGGGCCAGGGGGAGGGCTGGGAACTAGGCCGGGTTCCACCATCACCAAACCGGGCCCGGCCCGGGTGGAGAGGCGGGTTGGGAACACGGGCTAGCGGGCTGGTTTTTTGGTGAACCGAAGAGGCGGGTCGGGCCAAACCGGGCCGGGCCAGCCCGCAATGTTGGTCAGCTCTACCGCATACATGCCCGTCGTGTCGTACTTGAGCCGGCCCGGACTTTGCCTCGGGCTCGTGCCGTGCCGGGCCGGACCCGTGCCACCCGTCGTACAATTGGCCCGACTGCCAACTCTACACTGCGACACATGTATACAATCACTTGTTTAAGGGAGCCTTGAACTGAGACGGTGCCCTGGATTTCCTAGAAACAAAGAGGGAGAGAGCATATGATAGTGGGAGAGGCGATAATGAATGTTCATGTGTGATTTCTAAAAGAGCATATGATAGTGGAAAAAACAATTGTAGCTAAAGTAATGAATATGTTCTAATTTGGTTGATAAGTTTTATAATTATTATAAGAGTAAATTAGATTTTACTTCTTTTGGAAATTCACATTTTTAAAATTATTCCCTTCGGAATTTTTTTTGTTAAAATTACTCCATCGAGTTACATTTTTTACTAAAATTGCTTCAAAACTCCAATTTAAGTGATTTAATTCTTCTATTTTTGAACTCTCCCTCCATTTGTCCACATATTTATACTTTTCAAAGTATAAATTGGCTAAGCCACATACCAAATAAGTTCAAGAACATACGAAATAAATCACTTTAACTAGAAGTTTGAATCAATTTTGGGATAAAATGCAACTTAAGGGAGTAATTTTACGAACAAATTCAACTTAAGCGAGTAATTTTAGGAAAATATTTTAAAAGGGAGTAATTTTAAAAATGTGAATTTCAAAAGGGAGTAAAATCTAATTTACTCTTATTATAATCATACTTTCAATAAATATTGTACAAAATGTATCATAAGCCATACATATATGAATTTAACAAGCTAAATAACTAAATCAATTTCATGTAAAAGGAAATTTAAACGTTAAAAATAGCTACCGCGTATTAGGCCCCAAAACTAGTTTTATTAAAAAGTAAGTTTCATAGGAGACTATTAGAGATTAATTTGGTCAGAAGTTACAAATTTAATATAGGATTATAGGAGATGTAAGGCGTAGATTTGTTATATCTCGAACGAACGAGGTAAGATTGACATACCTGAGTGTAATGATGAGAGCCCGTTTACATGGGGGAGGGATCCTCTCCATTTCCAAAAAGAAATGGAGAGGCAAGTTTCTTTTAATGGTCCAGATACAATTCGGCATAGATCGGATGGTTGTAAATTAACTTGAATAAGAAAAGGTAAATGAATGAAAAAAGATAAAGGGAAAATTGATTGGAATAATCCCACCTTTAAGTCATATTCTAAGAGTAATCTCACCTTTTAGCTAGCCTCATCTTCTTTAAACAATCCATTTTACTTATTACCTACTTCACCATTTATCAACTTGTTATCTTTTTTACCAAACTTTCAAGTTTAACGATTACATTTTATTTCCAGGTATTGGAGTCGCTTTTCAGCTTCAGTAAGAACTGGTGGGGGATCGACTTCGGGTCGTCCCATAAAGGGTTGAAGTTTATCATGCACACTAGCATCAGGGATGTCTGCAAGAGGAAGCCTAGTTCTTACGGTAACAATTCGGCCTTCAATGGCATTGAGGCGAGCATAAGCTTGGTCGTGACTTGTTTGGAGACGGATGAGTGCAGCTAGGATTAGATCTTAGGGGGCCGGGATCGACAGGTATGAAACTCTCATTCCCTTTTAATCTTATTGTATCTTTTTGGATTTTGAAATGAAATGATTGAAATGAGGCATTTCTTGTTGGAGCTAGTGTCCTCCACAGTTAGTCTGATAACGTGTATAAATCTCTTACAGGTTCACAGGGTATACTTAGTATTCTTATCAGTTGATTAACGTTTATCGATAACGGTTGGCTTGCTAGAAGTTTGATGTTATTGTCATTTTAATGGCGGTGATCAACTGGTCCCTAAAAGTCACACCTAAAGGATGTGTTTGAGAGCTATGATTATATGAAAAATATAATCATATTGATGCCTTATATTACTAAAAGGTTAGTCGATGTATATGACTAAAAGGTTAGTCATTGTATGTAATGATGATACGAATATTTAATACGATTAATTAATACTAGCTGAGACGAATTAAATGTTAATTCGTAATTGAATATAAACTGTTATATCTAATTGATGTATATAAAGTAATTATTTAATACAATTAAATAATGTAAGCTTAAACGAATTAAATGTTAATTCGTAATTAAATATAAACTGTTATATTTAATTAGCAAATTATAAATATACGATATTTATAGTTGATGTATATATTATACGATATTGTCATAATTAATGATGTCAGACCGGTATTAATAAATCGACTACAAGATGTTGTATGGACTTCTTAATATGTGACAACATAAATGATAATAATAACACATACACATATTATACATTAAGTAAATAAAAGAAGCAAGACTCCTATCTTGACTCCACTACTGTAACACCCGCAAATGTACCCTATTTTTATAGTAAAAATAATTTACGGATACTTTTCAGCGAAATTTAGTTTTAGTTTAGAATTAAACTTTTCGTGTCGAATTTAGAATTTCCGAGTCAGTATTTGGATTTTTCGCGAGATTTCAAGTAAATCCCGTCTTAAGTCGTCTTTGACTTTTCTTGACTTTTCTTCCACTTACTCCCCTGATACTCCCTCATAACCTAATTCATTCTCACACAACTCAACTCTTTCTTCCTTCCTAAGAAAACCCCAAATAATAACTTCCATAATCTTTCCAAGCTTAGAATCGTCATAACTCGCTCAATTCTCGCTCAATTCACGTAAGTTCGTCTTATTCTTCCCCTCTTATCTTCCTCTATCCGTATTGATAATAAAACTACGGTCTTTCTCGCTTTTCAAACTTTCCGTCTTTCTCAAGGTGAGACAACCCTCGCGAATGCGGAAAGATAAAACATACAAGCATGTGAATTATATAGCGGAATATGAAGTTTTAAAAACTTTTATACATGCAAGGAAAGAATACGAGGAGTGTCATATATTACAAACTAAAGTACGAATTATACTACATCAAGAGACGAAGTCTCTCCAAAAGGTTAACAAGTAAAAGTGATCTTACAAAATAGATGGGGTATTTTCGAAATAGATGGGGTCTTTTCGAAATAGATGGGGTATTTTTCTCATCGATTTAGCAACTAGCTAAACAACGTCTAGAGGTGTTTCATCCAGGGACAACGCCCGCTAGCTCACACCCGAACCCAAAATACCACAAGCAAAAAGCCATCCATGCAAGCAACCTGTTCATCCATGAAAAAAAACATGGACGCCACAGTCAGTGGGGAGTAACTCCGGGTTCTCCCAGCCATATCACATTAAACGTACATAGAAGGAAATACAAAAGTAAAATCATGCATATATAGATATACATGTGAGATACGATAAGAATAGATAGGCAATTCGATAAATAATGAGAAGAGCATATGGAAATCAAATCCGAATCCATCATTTTATTCAAAGACTCGGGGAAGACACTCTTAGGCAATCGAATACGCTCACTAGGGCTTACATCTCACCGTTAGCGGTATAAGATTGATAAGATTGAGACTCGACAGACAACCCAAGTCAAGTCATGCGATGATCACATAATATCCAACATATTACCATCCATTCACGAACCAAGACCTTGACGGTGTCAAGTCATGCAATGACCATGAATCCAATCATGAAATCACGCATTCAAAGACAGCGACACAAAGACGACCTTTCTCACGGTAAATGAAACGCACTAGCATCGTGTACATGGCAAGTATGATTAAAAGGCATCCACGGAATAAAGCATTTCCCGGAACGCATACACGATAAAGCATTTCGCGTATGTAGACTAATTCCCTCCTGGTAGGACGACGATAATAATACGTTCCTAGTCTAAATCTGGCCAGACTCTCGGAATAAAGCATGTTCCGATTCGACATGCGATAAAGCATTTCGCATCCAAGACTCGGTCTTACAAAAATAAACGCCGAGTACCTCAAATTCGGTAGATCACTTCACGAAAAAGGCGGAAAAACAGCTCAAGCCTCATAACAAGCGGTACGCTACATGCAAATAACACCACCTCGCAAGTATACAACATTTGACGGCCGGGTCGATCAACGCATAGCGTTCAACTCCCAACAACGTCGTCGTATGCCCACTACACATGCAATTAAGCAGTAGGATACCTCTCCGTTCCGACATTCCAGCCTTACGAACGGGAAGGTAGCCAAGGTAATGAGAGTACAAAGCACAAGACAAAATAGTGCTCAAACCGTCACATTTGTAAAAACTGACTCAACGTGGGACATACCAAAAACCGTCACAAAACATGAGAATAGGGAATCATATAAGTTTAAATATGATAAACATGAGTCAATACATGATACATAAGCATTAGAACAAGTTTATGAAGCATATGAATAAAAACATAGATCACCTCTCCAAAACAACAAGTTTGGAAACTAAACTAAACAGTTCACCTTCAAAACTGTCATAACTAAGTTCTACATATGTAATGCATAATGTTTCCAAGTCGAGGTGATATCTTATCCTCTTACGGTTCCAACGAGTGGTCACAAGCCCAAAACAAGCAAGTAACGAAGGAGATATGAGCATTCTACCAACAAGGGTCGGTGCTGTGAATTTACACGAGTCCACCCGAGAACCAACAACACCTTCCTATCATTTCCCATTTTACAAGTGAAAGTGATCTTACAAAATAGATGGGGTATTTTCGAAATAGATGGGGTATTTTCGAATTAGATGGGGTATTTTCGAACTAGATGGGGTATTTTCGAAATAGATGGGGTATTTTCGAAATAGATGGGGTATTTTCCTAATCGATCTAGCAACTAGCTAAACAATCAATATTCATCATCAACAATCATCAACTAACAACAATCATCCTCAAAATCATAATGTCTAAGCTTTCTAATTGTATTCCAAAAACGAATTCTAACATGGAAATCATGTAAAACACGTAAATGATATCGAGTAACCCTTCACCGTTACCTTTAAGCGACTCTACTAATCGTCAAGCTCCTCTTCAATAAGGTAATAGTCTTTGTCGGGATCTTGAAGGTCACCACCTACATATAGATCGTAAAAGATGAATAAAATTCATCTTGAGAAAGACGGATTATTTAAAAAGCGAGAAAGACGGTAATTTTATTACCAATATGGATAGAGGAAGGTACGGGAGGAAGAATAAGATAAACTTACGTAAATTCTATCAAGTAACGAAGAAGTTACGACGAATCAAAGATCGTAAAAAGCTAAGGAGTCAAGAATTGGGTTTTCTTAAAGAGGAAGGAAGTTGTGTTTGTTTTTGGAGTAATGAATTAGGTTAAGGAAATATGAGTATAAATAAGGAAAAGTCAACCAAAAAGTCAAACTCGCCTTAAGACGGCTTTTTCATGGAATCTCGCAGAAATTCCAAATACGAACTCGGAAATTCTAAATTCGACTCGAAACATAAAAAGCTAATTTAAAACTTAAAATTGCTGAAAATTATCCGTAAAATATTTCTACTAGAAAAATAGGGTACATTTCAAAATTGCTGAAAAGTATCCGTAAAATATTTCTACTAGAAAAATAGGGTACATTTCCGGGTGTTACAATGCTTGAGTTGCAATTCCACATTTGGGAATCCGTGTTATATGAAAGGGTGGATGAATTGGGTTGTAGTCGATTTATCAAATCTAGGTGTACCTTACTTTGATGATTGTACGTGGTACGATGGTCCCTTGTAAGAGACCTTTGTTTGGGATGAGTTACTTTACTATCACCCTAAGTCTGAAAGGAGAAACTTTGTGGATTAAATCTTAAACCCTTACTCGTGCCATCATTCCTTTTCATCTCCATTCTTGAATGTTTTTGTCAAGATTGATCTTTAAGAAATTACAAGCTTGTACCTTCTTTCTTACGTAGATATATTCATACCTATACTATCTGCCTTGTCTCTTCCTTGACCTCGTTATTTTCAGCGCTCCTCTCTTGTAATCTCGTGCCTTATTTATTCCCGTGTTCTCCTTGAGATTCCTTATCGTTTTCTATCTCGTTGCTCCTTCATGTTTTCTCTACTAGATTGGATATTCCGTTTGTAAGGTTCAGAGAATAAGTGTAATGTATTTTGGGATTCTTTAGCTAGAATATGTGTCTTTGGATTGAGCAAATTTCATGCTGTATTTCATCATGGGAAATATGACTTAAGCTCTAGGATGAATCCTAATAGTGATAATGTATCCTCTCTTGGTGGTTTTAGGTTTGGAGCTTGGTATTGTAGTGTTATTTTGAGAATCGAGTTGATCATGATAATAGTTTGTTGATGTTGAGTAGTATAATGGTTGCTTGGGATATCATTTGGGAATTTGATGTCTCTAATTGGTGGATTCTAAAAGAGACTTTGCTTTAGGGAAATTGAGTTGGTACCCAAAGTTTGAGGAGTATTGTTATAAATGAAAGTTGATTCATTTTGAGTTTTAGATGATCTAGATGAATTGAATGGTTGTTTGATTGCCAAGTGATTGGCCATTTGTGGTTTGTAATTAGTAATTCTCTTTTATTCTTAAGGAATCATAGTCTGAGATTGAGAAATGTTCGTTGCAAGCTTGGATAGTGAGTCCTCAGTTGTTATGGATTATAGAGTTAGAATGGTTAATCCATTTATCTTGAGGATTAGTAACCACCGTAGTTTGCTAATGTGACTATTTATATTTGAGGCTTCGAGCGTAGTAATGATCGAATTAAGGATGTTAGGGCGTATTAAAGAATCATTATAATCGATAATGGATTGTGGAATTTTCCTTGTCGTGAGATCTGGGATGAGGCTAGTTGGATCTTAGATAATTATGTTTGTTACTTCGATTGTGATGGTTGTAAATAATGTTTATGGAGTTTGGCGTTTTAGGATGGTTAAAGTGTAATTGAGGTAAATTACTTTCTCTTGAGGACTAGTTTATTTAATAGAGTTAGTGGTGTCGAACCCTTATAGATCTTCCTGCTGACTTTATCTTGATCTTCCTATCCCAAGGAGTTCGATTTGTTTTTGTTTTTGCGTGTTTTGTATACATTTTCATTCACTGAATTGTGTTTGTGATGTTCGAGTCGCTCTATGTACGTGTAATGTCGTGTTATTTGATTTTATCTTTGATAAAACTTTCAAATTTCCATATTATATTTCTAATTCAACGTTTCAAAGAAGTCTAAAGATGGTTTGTGTTCCCTCTTTTTGGAGAAAATGAATTTCTTTTACTTTTATATTTGGATTTTACGTTTGTTTGGATGTTTGCACTTGTTATTGGAGACGTCTGATAACTAGTCCTACACTTACTAACACTTGTTTTGATTTTCGATTTCACTATTTCGACTTTGATTTGATTTTGGATAATTAGAGTTCTCGTTCGCGACGAGCATTCTTGTGATCCATAAAAAGAGTTTTGCTCTTTTGAAAATTTTCCTTAAACCGTTTCGAGAAGAACATCATTTCATAAATGTTTTCGCTTATAAAAGTTTTCGTATTAATTTTGAAAACCGAATCTTGTCCTTGATACTTTTGTTTTCTACTCTCAAGTTTCGAGGACGAAACCTTTTAAAAGGAGGGGTGATTGTAACACCCGGAAATGTACCCTATTTTTCTAGTAAAAATATTTTACGGACACTTTTCAGGGAATTTTGGTTTTAATCGTAAATTTAATTTTTCGAGTCGAATTTAGAATTTCCGAGTTCGTATTTGGAATTTCCGCGAAATTCCATGAGTATCCCGTCTTAAGGCTAGTTTGACTTTTCTGGACTTTTAAGTCGAGTTTGACTTTTCTGGACTTTTAAGTCGTCTTTGACTTTTCTTGACTTTTAAGTCGTCTTTGACTTTTCTTGACTTTTGTGTCGTCTTTGACTTTTCTTGACTTTTGAGTCGTCTTTGACTTTTCCGGACTTTTAAGCCATCTTTGACTTTTTGTTGACTTTTCCGACTCACCCTTTACTTATACTCCCTCCTAACCTTAACCTAATTCATTCCAACACATTTCTTCTTCCTCACCATAAACACCAAAACCTTGCCTCCATTTTTGATCCGTCTTCAAATCGTCACTACGCCTTCATTCCTTGCTAGAATTCACGTAAGTTCGTCTTATTCTTCCCCTCTTAGCTTCCTCTATCCGTATTGGTAATAAAATTACCGTCTTTCTCGCTTTTTAAATTATCCGTCTTTCTCAAGGTGAAATATATTCATCTTTTATTACCTTATTGTAGGTGGAAACCACTAGGAAGGCTTAGTAATCGACTAAAGACGCGTAAAGGTAACGGTGAAGGGTTACTCGGTATCATTTACGTGTTTTACATGCTTTATATGCTAGAATTCGTATTAGATTACGATTAGTAAGTTTAGGAATTTTGTTATGGATGATGATTGTTGTTAGTTGATGATGGTTGATGATGAATATTGATTGTTGATAGTTGATAGAAGTGAATTATGAAAATTGGAAATGATAGAAATGGTGTTGGTTGTTCTCGGGTGGACTTGTGCAGTTTCACTGCACCGACCCTTTTTTGTAGAATGACCATATCGCCTTCGTTACTTGGTTGTTTTCGGCTTGTGACCATTTGTTGGAACCGTAAGAGGATAAGCTATCACCTCGACTTGGAATTTCTGCATTCCCATATCTAGAACTCTAGTTATGACCGTTTGAAGTGGACCCTTGTTTTAGTTAGTTTCCAAACTTGGTTTTTTGTGTGTAGTTGTGCTCCGAGCCGGGGTACCGGCCGCCTCCCTCCACACCGGCCTGGAACACGGCTGTATTTTTCTTAAAAAATCTATAAAATCGTATTTATAAGAGTTAGCAGGGATTAGTTTATTTTCGTTATAATTTACGTATTGACTTAGAATATTAATGTTTTGGATATTGATATTTCTTTCGCTGGTATCACAGGTTTTGTGACGGTTTTTGGTATGTTTCCACTTTAAGTCGGTTTTCACAAATGATACGGTTTGAGCACTATTTTGTCTTGTGCTTTGTAATCTCATTCCCTTGGCTACCTTCCCGTTCGTAAGGCTGGAATGTCGGAACGGAGAGGTATCCTACTGCTTAAATGCATGTGTTAGTGGGAATACGACGACGTTGTTGGGAGTTGAACGCTATGCGTTGATCGACCCGGCCGTCAAATGTTGTGTACTTGCGAGGTGGTTTTATTTGCATGTAGCGTACCGCTTGTTATGAGGCTTGTGCTCTTTTCCGCCTCTTTCGTGAATTGATCTACCGAATTTGGGGTACTCGGCGTTTTCTTTGTAAGACCGAGTCTTGGATGCGAAACGCTTTATCGCATGTCGAATCGTAAAATGTGATTCCGAGAATCTGGCCAGGTTTAGATTAGGAGCCGTTTAATTATTGTTCCTACCAGGAGGAAATTAGTCTACATATACGAAATTTAGCATCGTGTATGAGTTCAGAGAAATGCTTTATCCCGTGGATGCCTTTTAATCATACTTGCCATGTACACAGTGCTAGTGCGTTTCATTTACCGTGAGAGATGTCGTCTTGTGGCGTCGTCTTTGAATGCGTGGTTTCATGATATTGTTCATGGTCATTGCATGATTGGACACCGTCAAATGTCTTGGTTCGTGAATGGATGATAATATGTTGGCTTTATTGTGATCATTGCATGACTTGGCATGGTTTGTTTGTCGAGTCTCAATCTTATCAAACTTATACCGCTAACGGTGAGATGCAAGCCCTAGTGAGCGTATTCGGTTGCCTAAGAGTGTCTTTCCCGAGTCGTTGAATAACATGGATGGTCTTCAGGATTTGATTTCCACAGGATCTTATCGGTATAGTGGATTCTATCTATTCTTATCGTATCTCACATGGATATTATATATGCATGATTTTACTTTTGTATTTCCTTCTATGTACGTTTAATGTGATATGGCTGGGAGAACCCGGAGTTACTCCCCACTGATTGTGGCGTTCATGTTTTTCATGAATGAACAGGTTGCTCGCATGGATGGCTTTTTGCTTATGCTATTTTGGGTTCGGGTGTGAGCTAGCGGGCGTTGTCCCTGGATGAAACACCTCTAGACGTTGTTTAGCTAGTTGCTAATTACTTTTTCTTTTGTTAACACTTTGAGAGACTACGTCTCTTGTGGTATTTTTATTTAGTTTGTAATATTTTGACACTCCTCGTATTTTTCTATCTTGCATGTATAAAGGTTTTAAAAATACCGTATTTTCCGCTATATAATTCACATGCTTGTATGTTTTATATTTCCGCATTCACGAGAGTTGTCACACCGGCCGCCGGCTACCCGGATGGCACTTTAGCAACAACCGAAAACATATCTAAAATACAGGGTGTCCCATCCGGTCAAGGGGACCGGCTGCCGGCTACCCGGCTGGGACCATATACCATTTGAGAAAAAGATGAAAGATAGTTGGTGTCTCAGCCAGTCGGCTGACCGGCAGCCGTTCGGCCGCCTGAGACTTACACAATACCAAATATACTTCGAAATACCAATTTCACATCAGCAACGTCCCAGCCGGTCAGCTGACCGGCCGCCGCTCAGGTGGCAGAGACCAACCTCACACGGAATTCATCATATTTCACCAATAATCATCAACAACAATCATCAACTATCAACAATCATTAACCAACACAAATCCCATAGCTACACATTTAATTGCAACACAAATCCTAACATCAAACTATATTAAGTATCTAATAATTATCACTAAACATTTGGTAAACATCAAGTAAAGCATTTAAAACACGTATTGATATCAAGTAACCCTTCAACGTTACCTTTGTGCGTCTTCAATCGTTTTCTAGGTCCTCCTCCACTAGGTAGTAATCTTTGTCGGGGTCTTGGCGGTCTCTACCTATACAAAGACAACAAAAGATGAATATAATTCACCTTTGAGAAAGACGGATAAATTGAAAATGAGAAAGACGGTAATGTTATTACCAAACAAGGTAGAGGAAGAAGGAGTAGTGATGAACTTGAGTTTGATCAAAAATGGGGTTTAGGGTTTTGGTTACTTGGTGAGGAAGAAGGTGAGTGGAAAAAGAATGAGGGAGTTAGGGTTATAAGGGAAGTGAGTCGAAAAATATGGGGAAAAAGCCCAAAAGCGGCTTAAGGCGTAACCCACACGGAATTTCGAGTAGAGTCTGAATACAAAATCGGATTTGCTAAATTAGACACGGGAAACTAAGTTCTAGACTAAATCTAAAATTACGATAACTAGTACTCGTATAATATTCCTAAAATAAAATAGGCTACATTTAAGGGTGTTACAATCACTCCACCTTTTAAAACGTTTCACCCTCGAAACTTGAGCTAAAGAAAGATACCTTAACCAAATAGGCTTGGATATTTAATACGCATAGTAGCTTCTGGTTCCCACGCCTCTTCTTCAACATTAGCACATCTCCACAAAACCTTCACTAAAGGCACCACCTTACTTGTCAACTTTTTGTCTTTGCGATCTAGAATGTGGATTGGCTTCTCTTCAAAGGACAGATTCGGTTCAAGCTCGAGAATGTCAGCTTGAAGAACATGGCTGAGGTCACTAATGTACTTCCACAATTGAGAAACATGGAAGACATCATGAACTTTGTTCAAATTCGGGGGCAAGTTCAACTTGTACGCTACGGCACCAATTCTTTTCACAATATCAAAGGGTCCAATGTATTTCGGGCTCAATTTACCCTTTAAACCAAACCGTTTAACACCGTTCATCGGAGATACCTTTAAGAACACTTTATCTCCAACTTAAAATTCCAACGGTCTTCTTCCGACATCGGCATATGATTTTTGTCGGTCTTGAGCAGCTTTCATCCTATCACGGATGACCTTCACATGATCAATTGTCTCAACCAGAACATCGAGACCTAAATCACGAACATCACTCAATTGATTCCAACAAATAGGACTTCGACACTTTCTTCTATAGAGAGCTTCGTAAGGGGCCATCTTGATCGAGGCATGGTAACTATTGTTGTAAGAAAACTCCACCAACGGTAGACTGTTTACCCAACTAGATTGGAAGTCGTGTGCACAAGCCCTAAGTAAGTCTTCTAAAGTCTGGATAGTCCTCTCGGTCTGACCATCGGTAGCGGCATGGAAAGCGGTACTCATCAACAACTTACTACCCATGACTTCTTGTAATGCTTTCCAAAATTCGAACAAAACCTCGGGTCTCGGTCAGATATGATCTCCTTGGGAACACCATGATATCTGACAATCTCATCAACATAGGCTTTAGCTAGTCTATCTAAACTCCAAGTCTATTTGATCGGAATGAATCTGGCACTCTTGGTCAAGCGGTCAACAATAAACTATACGGCATCTTTACTTCCAACGGTCCTTGGCAAAGCCATGACAAAATCCATATAAATAGATTCCCACTTCCATAGTGGAATATCCAAGGGTTGTGCAATCCACCGGGCCTCTTGTGTTCGATTTTCACTTGTTGGCAAGTAAGACATCTTCCAACATAGGACACAACATCACTTTTCAAATTCGGCCACAAAAATTGTAGCTTCAAGTCTTAATACATCTTATCACCTCCGGGGTGGATAGAGTAGGGAGAAAGGTGAGCTTCATCAAGAATTCGCTTTCTCAAGTCAAGAGCATTAGGCATGAACACTCGGTCATAGAGTCGAAGGACACCTTTGTCATCGACCTTGAAGTCTTTGGCTTTTCCTTCTAGAAGCTTGGCTTTAATGGACTTCTAGGTAGGATCATCAACTTGGCTTTCGCGGATCTCGCGGAGAAGATTTGGTTCGGCAACCATAGCACCAACATAATCAAATTCTTGCTCCACGAATTCCAACTTCAACTTTCGAAACTCAATACAAAGATCATCGGGTAATACCCACATAGCATTCAAGGCATGCGAAGATTTTCTAATATGAGCATCGGCAACAACATTGGCCTTCTCTTCATGGTACAAAAACTCAAAATCATGGTCATTCACCAATTCCAAACATCTTCTTTGTCTCATATTCAACTCCTTTTGAGTAAATATGTACTTCAAACTCTTGTGATCGGTAAATATGCGACAATGAACACCAATAAGATAATGCCTCCACACTTTCAAGGCATGAACCACGGCGGCTAATTCCAGATCATGAGTAGGGTAGTTCACTTCATGAACTCTCAACTGTCTTGAGGCATAAGCAACCACTTTCCTACTTTGCATAAGTACACAACCCAATCCCATCTTCGAAGCATCACAATAGACATCCAAGTCTACACTATCTTCAGGTAAAGTCAACACCGGGGCGGTAGGCAACCTTTTCTTTAATTCTTGAAAAGCGGCTTCACAAGCTTCATTCCATACGAACTTGGTTTCTTTCTTCAACAATTGAGTCATCCGTCTAGCAAGCTTTGACAAATCTTTGACAAATCGACGGTAGGAACCAGCTAAACCAACAAAACTTCGGACTTCTCTAACATCGGTTGGACTTTTCCAATCCACCACAGCTTCAATCTTAGAAGGGTCTACCATCATACCTTCTTTAAAAATTACATGTCCAAGAAAGGACAACTTAGGTAACCAAAATTCACACTTGGTGAATTTGGCAAACCACTTTTGACGACGAAGGACACCCTTAATAGTCCTAAGATGAATAACATGCTCTTCTTAGGTCTTGGAGAAAATAAGGATGTCGTCAATGAAAACCACTACACACTTATCAAGATACTCACTAAAAGTGCGGTTCATTTGATCCATGAAAATAGCAGGGGCATTAGTCTAACCAAATGGCATCACCTTGAACTAAAAGTGACTATACCTTGTACTAAAAGTAGTCTTCGGTATATCGGCATCACGAACGGGAATTTGGTGATATCCAGATCTCAAATCAATCTTGGAAAAATTAGAAGCACCCTTTAGTTGATCGAACAAAAATTCAATTATTGGCAAAGGATACTTGTTCTTGATTGTAATTCGGTTCAACTCACGGTAGTCAATACAAAGTCTCATGCAAATTTCCTTCTTTTTCACAAAGAGATAGGAGCACCCCAAGGCGAGGCACTCGGTCGGATGAAACCTTTTTCGATCATATCATCAAGTTGCTTCCTTAACTCTTTCAACTCGGTTGGAGCCATGCGGTATGGAGCTTTAGCTATGGGTCCGGATCCGGCCACAAGATCAATGGAAAACTCAACATCACGCTTGGGAGGATTCCGGGCAAGTCTTCGGGAATACTTCAACAAAATCACATACTATAGGTACATCTTCAATCTTTGGTAAGGACGTAGTTGTAGAAGTCACAACACACAAGAATGCTTGGTGCCCCTTTCTTACCATAATCACCAACTTCATTGCGGAAATCAATTGCACACCCATTCGGGAATGAGATCCCTTATAGGTTATTCTAACTCCTAAAGGACTCTTTAAATAAATCTTTTGATCTCTACACTCAAATCTAGCATGGTACAACGCTAACCAATCTATACCTAGGATAACATCAAACTCCCTTAGAGGAAACTTAAGGAGATTAGCGGGAAAGATGGTTCCCGCAATAGAGATAGGGACATTAGGGTAAAGAGTAGAACATGAGATAATTTCTCCGGATGGTAAGGATATGGGAGTATCCTCACCAGAAGTAGGCTCGATAGTTAACTTATCAACATACGTTGAACACACAAAGGACATGGATGCACCGATATCAAATAGAGTAAGACACGGTTGCTCTGAGATTGAGAACATACCCGTAATTAACTCCGGATGAGCATCTGCTTTTGCTCGGTTTAGCACATAGATAGATCCCTTGGGTTTGGCAATTTGAGAGGGCAACTTCCGATCGGGGCAATCATCATAACGGTGACCAGTCTTTTGGAAAAAGAATCAAACATAAGGTCGGTTGAAGCATCCGACACCGGGGTGGCGTGGTTGTCTACAACGGTTACAAAATCGAGCTTGAGCTTGAGCTTGCGGAGGAGCATAAGGCCTGTGAGCCACATTAGAAGTAGCTCGAGCGAGAAAGGAGTCCTTGCATTTGTATTTGGGGGAGGGTTGAATCTCCGCTTGTTGGCATAGGCATTGGAAGACGAGGGAGTAAACGACCTTTTTCCATAGAAATTTGGCCTAGGTGAGAAGGAATGAGGGGGACTCTTCATCATTGCTTCATCCTTGATGGCCTTCATGGAGTTCTCAGTCCAAAGTGCATCATCATACAATTCTCCAAAAGAGGTAGAATTTCTCCTTACTTTACTTTGGAGCAAAGCACTAAGCTTTTTATGATAGTAAAAAGCTCGGTCTTCATCATCCTTGATGAGCCTTGGTGCAAAGTGAAGAAGCTTGTTGAATTGAGTGGTGAAGTCTTGAGCTGTCAAGTCACCTTGCTTGAAGTCGATGAACTCTTTGAGTCTTTGCTGTTTGAGCTCCTTGGGGTAAAATCGGTCCTCAACAAGAGCCTTGAAACATTCCCAATTGAAATCGACTTCGAGAGTAGCGGTGGGATTAGTAATCGCCCACCAGTTGTCAGCTTCCCTCACAAGAAAGTGCTTAGTAATCCTCACTTTGTCTTCTTCACGGACTTGGTACAAGTCGAATTGCTTTTCTACCTCCTGAAACCACTCCGAGAGCTCGGTAGGGTCCGGTTCTCCACCATACAGCGTGATCTTGCTCCTAGCAATTTGGCTAGCCACCGAAGCATAGCCTCCTTGGTGACGGTCTTCTCTAAAAGGAGGGGCTTGGTTAACTTGAGCATTGGCCGCATCTTGTTGGTTTCGTAGGACTTGAGTAAGAGCCTCTAGAATGATATTCTCTACTAGTCGAGGTCTAACCATCTTCATAAGAGACAAAAACAAAACAAGTTAATCCTAACACTTAACATAAACAAAGAGACTACCAAGTAAAGTCCTTAATTTCTATCCATCTCTCATTTATTTTTTCAAGGTCAAGTAATATAAATTTAGGGTTCACGTGTGTGCGTCGGGAGCGGAAATAAAACTTAACAAGCATGCAATTTATATAGCGGAAGATACGATATTTTTGAAACTTTTTATATGCCAAAAGAAGAGTAAGAGGAATGTCAAATAATTACAAGTTAAAGTATAACATACTAGAAAGAGACGTAGTCTCTCAAAACGTCATCGAACATAAAAAATGTTTAGCAAACTAGCTAAGGACGTCTATGGGTGAATCGTCGAGTCCAACGCTCGCTAGGTCACACCCGAACCCAAAAACCAGCAAAATCCATCCAAGCAACCAGTTCATTCATGAAAACATGAACCCCACAGTCAGTAGGGAGTAACTCCAGCTTCTCCCAGCCATATCCCAAATAACATACTTAAACGGAAATAGACAAGTAGAAGCATACATATATAAATATGTGAATTACGAGAAGTATAAATAAGCATTTCAATATAAAAAGATATAGGCGCATGAAGTACAAAACTATAAGCATCAGATTATAGACAAACTCGGGGAAGACACCCTTAGGCAACTATATACTCACTAGGGGTTACATATCACCGTTAGCGGCATATACTTGATAAGATAGA
>JAIUZE010010215.1:0-36130 GCA_022085475.1 Heliosperma pusillum
ATTCATTACCAGAAGTTAGACTTTGTATGTTTTTCACAAACCATCAGGTAGGGCTGTGGTCAGAGTGATGTGTTCCTAGGACAACTTTGTGTGCTATCTCTAACTGCTTTTACCCTTTAGGGCTTGAAACGGGAGGAACTATTACTAGAGTAATGAGGTAAACTCTAGCGTTAAATTCGAGTGGTGGCAAGTGGTGGTGGTGGGGGAACTATTACCCTCATATGAGGCGATTGGAAACCACCATACATCGCCCTTTTCTCTACCTCTTCCCACCTTCCAACACCACCATTTGCCACCACTTTAACACTTGTGTTGACCTCCATTGCCATTTATTGATTCATCCCAATCCAAGCAAGCCCTAAAGTTGAGATGAATTATTCGCATATATTTCAAAGTGAGATACTCTCTCAGTTTCACTCAATTAGGCCCAGTATTCAATATTCTTCTCACAAAAAAATGTGTCAATTTGAATGAGAAAAAGGGGGGCATCTAAGACACTCTCTATACTGTTTTATTGCTTCTTTTGACAAAAAGTCCAAGGGTTTAATAATCTTTGACTTTATAGTGGAAGGCTAACTTATCAATATTGTAACAGTTCGAAACTCGGGCTCTTTATATGAGGTAATGGGAGAACTGGCCTCCCTCCGTCCAACTGGATATGTTGACCCTGGTTGGGATCACGGGACTGCTCAAGATGCAAAGAAGAAGAAAGTCAAGTGCAACTATTGTGGAAAGGTAGTTAGTGGTGGGATATACAGACTAAAACAACACTTAGCTAGAGTCTCTGGAGAAGTTACATACTGTGACAAGGCTCCAGAAGATGTATATACGAAAATGAGAGAGAATTTGGAGAGTTGTCGTTCTAATAAAAAGCCAAAACTGTCTGAGAATGATCAGCGAGAATATATTAATTATCAGACTCTTGCTGATGATGATGATGGGGTAGAGACGATGAATAATGGTGGTAATATTAGGAAGGGTAAGCGAGTGTTGAATGACAAGGGTTTGGTCGAGGTTTTAACTCCTCTTCGCTCACTGGGATATGTTGATCCTGGTTGGGAACATGGTGTTGCTCAAGATGAGAGGAAGAAGAAGGTCAAGTGTAACTATTGTGGCAAGATAGTTAGTGGTGGCATCAATCGATTTAAACAACACCTGGCCAAAATTCCTGGAGAAGTTGCTCCCTGTAAAAATGCTCCTGATGAAGTCTACATGAAAATAAAAGAGAACATGAAGTGGCATCGTACAGGGAGAAAGCTCAGAAAGCCAGATGACAAGGATACACCATCTTTCTTTACGTATTCGGATAATGATCCTGAAGATGATGAGGCAGAAGAAAGTTCACAGTATGGTAGGGATAAAGTAGTAAGTAAAAGATCAGCAAAGGATTTCAGAATGGGCTTTAGTGGAATGTCTTCAGGAAGTTCCTCTGAGATTTATGTCAAAAGGTCAAGGCTAAATCCTACCTTTCTAAAGACACCAATACATCATATGCCACTTACTTACCAGCAAGGCAGCCCTGGGCCAAACAAGAAGCATCGCAGAGAGGTGGCATCAGCCATTTGCGAGTTTTTCTATTATGCTGGGGTCCCTGTGCAAGCTGCTAGCTCCCTGTCCTTCCAGAAGATGCTGGATCTTGTGGGTCATTATGGACCAGGGGTTGTTTCTCCTTCAAGCCGACATATTTCTGGTCGATTTCTACAAGATGAATTGTCCACAGTGAAAAGTTATCTGTCTGAGTATAGGACCTGTTGGGCGGTTACTGGTTGTTCCATTATGGCAGATGGTTGGAGAAATTCGCACGGGAGAACAGTTATTAATTTTCTAGCGTCCTGCCCTCGTGGCATGTACTTTGTATCTTCATTTGACGCCACTGATGTATTGGATGATCCTTTAACTTTGTTCAAGCTGCTTGACGGAGTGGTGGACGAGATTGGCGAGGAAAATGTTGTCCAGGTACTTGCCTATCTTCTTCATTGTTTGTAACTTTGTACAAATTCTCACATGAGATGGTCTTATGATAAAATTATTACGAGACCACGCAGTATAATGGAGTACTTATTCTTTGACTTCCGATTTTAATGGGTTTATGACTGCACGAGTAAAATTTTGAATTAAAAGCTGGGTCTCACATTATATTGATACGAGAACATCTTTCGTGACAGTCATTGCATTGTTTTGTTAGTGTATACATTCAGATATAATGTAATTTTCTTCTTTTTTCTACCCCGTTTTATCTAGTGTCGTATATATTTGTACTTTGTAGGTAGTTACTCAGAATACTCACAGTTACAGGGCTGCTGGTAAGATGCTTGAAGACAAAAGAAAAAAATTGTTTTGGACACCGTGTACTGTCTATTGCATCAACAAAGTTCTTGAAGAATTTACAAAGTTGAAGTTTGTTAGTGAGTGCATGGAGAAAGCGCAAAAACTAACGAAGTTCATCTACAACCGTAGATGGTTACTGAACCTTATGAAAAGAGAATTTACAGGGGGTCAGGACCTTCTGAGGCCTGCTATTACAAGGTATGCAGCCAGCTTCTTTTGTTTGCAAGGTGTATTGGACTATAAGATAGAGCTTAGGCGGATGTTCCAATCAAGCAAATGGCTCTTATGTCAGTGCTCCAAGTCAGATGAAGGCAAAGAAGTGGAGAAAATTGTATTGAGTACTTCATTTTGGAAGAAATTGCTGTACATCTGGAGAGTAGTCGAGCCAATCTTGCACATACTTCAGAAAGTTGATTGTTATGGTAACATGGCAATGCCTTTTATATACCATGACATGTACAAGGTGAAGCTTGCAATAAAAAATCTTCAAGGAGATGATTTGCATAAGTATGGTCCTTTCTTGAATGTGATTGAGAGTCACTGGAACTCACTTTTTCATCATCCATTTTATCTTGCTGCTTACTGCTTAAACCCCGCCTATAGATATCGACCAGATTATCAATCGGTATGCTACCTTTGAAACCTTTTTTGTTTGGGTATATACTTATGTTTCTCGTGCTGATCTTTTTCTTTGCTTATGAAGAACCCAGAGGTAGCGCGTGGACTAAACGAATGTATTGTTCGACTTGGACCTGACAGTGGGAGACGGGTTTCTGCTTCCATGCAGGTAATTTCTCCACGGACAATTTAATAGTCACAATTACTAACTGTCTTACATAACCGTGACAACTGTACACATATTCTCATATGATCTTTGTATAACGTTATCATAAAACTAATCCATATTACATGTTAGTTGTTTGTTTTATATGTTAGTGGGTTGTTGATTTTAGTTGAATTGGGTTGGTCTCACGTTAGATTAATGAGATAGTCTCACAAGAGATTAATTGGTTATTGTAAGACTTCTTAACAAGATAGACTCTTTTTTACTTTTAAACATGGTAGATGACTAAATTTCGCTATCAATTTGCGGAATGAATTCTTCTCATTGCAGATTTCCGATTTCATATCTGCTAAAGCTGATTTTGGTACTGAATTGGCTATCAGTACAAGAACAGAGCTTGATCCAGGTTAGAAGATTAGATTTGGTATAAGAGCCAGAATTTTTTGCTTGTGTTCATTGTGCTGAATCAGTTTCTTTGTGCCAGCGATATGGTGGCAGCAGCATGGTGTTAATTGTTTGGAGCTTCAGCAAATAGCTTTACGCATTCTTAGTCAGACCTGTTCCTCTATTGGATGTGAACATAACTGGAGTGTTCATGATCAAATTCATCATCAAAGGCAAAACGGTCTAGCTCAAAAGAAGTTCGATGAACTTGTTTACATTCACTATAATTTGAGACTCAGGGAGCGCCAAATAAGGCCATCGGATGAGTTGATATCATTTGATAGTGCTCTTCTTGAAGGTTTACTCGATGACTGGATTGTGGAACCCGAGAATCCAACTATGCAAATTGATGAGGTATATCCCGTAACTTATGTTACTTCAACTCTTCACTTTTAGAGTCGTCTCCATGTCGGACATGACAGTAAAAGATATGGGTGTCGTATCCTTACCCCGACACTTCTCTTTGGCCTTGTGTGGCATGTCCGACACTTGGAAATGTCTGACACGACACGACTGGACACTTCATTTTTAGACCAAAAAATAGAAAATTTTGCGGAAAATACCATCTCCAATACTCCGACATTGTGTCGGGTCCGACACTTGCAGCCGAGTGAGAGTGACATAGGAATCTGTATGTGCCCATTCCAGATTCCATTACTTATCCTAGTAGCAAAGACCAAAGTAGAGACTGAAAAGTGATAATTAGTCTAAATCATTTAGGATGATTTTCAATGGTTGTAAGCCTCATCTTAGATACCTCTTTATTTCACTAGGTAGCACCAAAATGGATATGGTCAATGAAATGGGTATGAAACGAACACGTGACATGAAATCCCATGAAAAGTAGGACATATACACGTTTTTTGAATTAATAAAATACGGAGTATATATTTTATTGTTATAAAAGTACAACTTTATTTTTCTAAGTATTTTATATTAAATTTTAAATAAAAATTCAAATTATATACTAGTATATACTGTACTAATTAATTACTAGCTCCAATTCTTTTAAGGTTCGCCACTTTTTAAGATAAGTGGGGAGTATTTAATCAATTGGGGCAAATCCTAAGAATCGGATGGAGTAAGACATCACGGTTCGAATAATAATAACTCATATTCCAACATATATAGAAAAGAAGTCATGTATGCGAAAGATAAGCATTGTTTTATCATGACAAGTTTTTAAATTACATCATATAACAAGTATATTATGCTGAGTTGAAGTGTCCTCGAGTGTCTAAGAAGTGTCCAAACTTTAAAAATAATAAATAAATTAGACACGGTTTGTTAAGAGTCCGACATGTATCTCTGAGTGTCATACATGTGTCTCTGTGCCGACTCGGTGTGGACACGCACACGCCAGATGATAAAAGTGTGTCCGTGCTTTCTAGCTATTTCACTTTCAAATTTTTCTGAAATATTTTTGTAGTTAATTTCTTTTTGAAGATGTGTCTATATACCAGTTTTTTCATTTTAGAACAAAGTCCCTTTATTCGAAAGTTTTTTTCACGGCTAGTGCGGCACTTGGATATGTACCCATATCAAATACTTATACGTAGACGACTATCATTGATTGTGTCCTGTGATCCTTTTTTCGCTTCAAATAAAGCTCTCACACCCACCTCTTATTTTAGCTTCGAGTGACCTTTTCACATCTTGAAATTTCGGTGGTTTCCTTCTTTCCATATTTCATATATTGTAGGCTTTGTAGCCAGCAAGCCATCATAATGCATCTCTGTTGTCTTTTCTGTTGGTGTTTTCCTCTATTGCAACGCTTCATCCATCTCAGAACCACGAGTCCACGACCGATCTAGTAGTATGCTGCCGCTTTTTATTGCCTGCCATACTTCTTCGAGTTGGTCTCCCTTGAGGCGGTCTTATCTTAAGACCATGGAATGTCAACATTTTATTATAGAAAGTAACCATTTAATGATAAAATGTTAGAACTAAAGTTGTCACTTTTTAACAAAAAAACTGATGATAACATTTTATCAGGAAATATTAACATTTTATCGTAAAATGGTGATAATTGGCCCGTCTTAATTTTAGATAAAAATAGTCCGTCTGAAGCAAGAATTGGCCTACTTCTTCAAATATTTGACGTGCGATGAAATTTTTGCTGCCCGACAGCATAAATTGCATTTATTCACCAAAACGTTCCTCATCTTAGCACAGATTGCCAAGGTAGTAACGAAAGAGTTATGCTATCCAGACCATATGCATCAGAGAATTCATATGTATCAGAGAAACTAAATCTTCCTGCCAATGTCTCGGCCATCTGTTCCTCTGCCTGACTATAACCACTTGCTCAATAAGCCATCTTTGATTTCATGATATATCTCCACCTCATGCTACCCTTGTCATCACAGTCTTACGTTTTATATTGTAGCTGGTATTCCCATCACACCATTTACTATGCTTAGCATTGTCCAACTTTCAAACACATTTGAGTGATACACATTATACCTATTTAAAATTTTCTGTAATATCAAACCCACCTAACCTTCATCGCTTTGTAAACAAGTTCTAGTCCAACTCTTCCAAATCGTTCTCTTTTGATCCATGGATCCATAAGTGAAGTCCTTGCGTAGTTTATTTTTATCCCTCTAAATTCTATTAACCACTGTTTTTGGCAGTAACATGCTGCATACCAAGAATTGGTGCAGTATAAACGTGACCCGAGTATGAAAGCACATTTTCAGCACATTTTTGATTTGGGATGCAAATGTCTAGGGCATCTCCACTGTCTGCTTGTGTTCACTGGCAAAACAAGATATTTAAAGGGGACTTTTCCTCTGTGAATCCCGTAGGATGAAGTATTTGCACCATGACATACATTTCTTAGCCTACGACAGTAGATAGCAGTTTTGAGAGGTTTAGTTTTAGACTAACTAACGACCTATGGTATGTGCGGATTTCATAAGCAGGATATCTTTGACCCTGAAGACGGATACGATTGTGACATACTTGACTATGAGAATGGCATCTCTGATTCAAGAAGGGGATGTTTGGAGATGACCCTAGCAGAAGCTGAACCCTTGGTCCATCCTAATGCTTGTCCGACTACAGACGACCATGCTCTCGATTTTCTTGATGATGGCTTAAGTGACTAATTAATTTGCTTGAGGTATAGTTACAATTGTACATTACTAATCAAAGTTAGTTCCACCCTTGCTTATTGTCAACCTGTATTACCCCAGAATTGATCACGAGGTCCAACTATGCCTAGTAACATAGCAGCTTTAAGCGCATGTCTCTTAACAACTCTTGTTCTGCATGCAGTTTTTTCCTGCCAACAAAAGAACGTTTTGTCTTTCCTTTTTGTGGCCATTGCTCAGGAGAGATCAATTCAGTAAGTGGTCCGAATTTTCCAAAGTGTTTATAAGGGCGTCCTGTTAAATTCTCATTATTACGCTCCATGTCATGTGAACCACCATTGTAGATAGAGGCCGAGGCATGCCTTTACCCGAGTGCTTCACATACAAAAACTTGTAAAATGGCCAGTTGCATATAGCTGAATCTTAATTCAGATCAATTTGTAAAACCTTGTATCATCAAATTTCTTTTCTCGTCAAAACTCTTTTGCACTCTAGCTACCCTCCTCCCCCCCAACCACTACCACCAAAGTCCTACAACACCATTGTCCCAGCCCAGTGCCACCATTGTCAGTGTCACCGAACTTAGTGTCATCATCTTGAATTGTCACCCACTTTGCTGCCATTGTCAACCTATTTTTGTCATCAGACTGCTGAGATATCGAGCGGTAAGCAAGCGATTTGGGTTGCTGAGGTTTATTACTTCACTCCAATTAGAGAAACTCCGAGTTTAGAGGAGGTAATAGTACCAGCTAATCAGCACGAGATTGCGAGATTGCATAGGGTTCTGAAGGATTTCATATCAGACCATGGTCCTGTCCATAACTGAGGATGAAGCTCGCTCTAGATGGTGTGATAGTTTAGTACATCTTTCCAAGCAACAATAGATAGGCAGATTGAGATGACCATTCAGGCCTTAGAAGGTATGGTTAAAGCTTGTGTGCTCAAGTTCCATGAGAATTGAGAAAAGAGTTGAACCATTTAAATTCGGTCACTTTGGGAGGATCCTCTTTAAGCTGCATAATAACCCGATTTTCTTAGCAACAATTTGGATAGCTCTATTTAAGGAGGATAATGGGTGTCGAGACGAACCAGAGAGAAGAGCAGGTGGTACGTTTACTAACATACAAGACCATTTACAACTCTAACACAAGATGAGGGATCACGTTTGTCAATTTTGTCCCAATGTGTATAGACATGGTTTTAAGTTGACACGGTCTCAAGTTGTTCACATCAATTTAGTTCAGACATTAACTGCTAAATTTGCGGGCTATTAATAGAACAAAACCTCGTGCAATATTACCGCATTGCCTTCTTTCATGCATCATCGTCAATAGAAAGTAGGGATTTCACATTAGTATTAAAAATGTAGTCGTATTCATTACCTAGGACTATGCGAGCATACATTGAACGATGATCCAATTATCGTTTGTAGAAGGCGAGACGGGAGCCCGAACTTTGCGGTGAGATATACCCTAATCATCAAAGTTGTCCATCTAGAACCATGAGCTATATATACTTATATACTCGATTTAGTGTAGGCGGTGGGTTTCACCAAGCATAGTAGCGAGACTCGGAACGAAGTCGTTTTATTAAAAGGTTTGCTCTTATATACTAGTATCATGATCATGATTATTAGAGGAGATAAATTTTACTTCCTTTATTATTATAATCGAAATGCATGTATTAAATCTCGATAGTCGACACTAAATCTTCATACAATTTAAAAATCATTCTCTTGAGCTAACTTTATAAAGAATAAGAAAGTCATAATATTATTTATTTTAATTTGTTTTTTATTTTTTCTTGTTCAAATGAGTACACTTATGTCGCGGGTGAAAATTAAACCCCAAACTTTATTGTTTCATTAAGAGAGTTTTTACAACTTGAAATAACTCTTGTTCTTAGAAAGTCATAACCCGGTCAATATTTTACACTTTTTTGTCTTTTCAGTCAATAATTCACACTTTCTTTTTCTAGTAACTAAATCAACCATGTGGATGAGTACCATTACATTCCCTCCTCGTCTCAAATTGCTTTTGCTTTTTGTAATAAAAGAATTGCTAAGAAACTCCTCTTTTCTACCTTCTCTTCTCACAACCGGTTAAAATATCATACCTCCTCCTATTCACTCATTTCTTCCTCATTCTTTTTTTCACAAGAATTAAGGAAATCAACTTGGACCACACAACACACATTACTCCACATACAAACAAATTTGGACCACACAAAACACACAACCCCACATCCGAAAAAGGAAAGAGGGAAGAAAATCTGATTTACCCAATAAGCAAAGAGGGAAGAAATGAATGAATATGAGAGAGTATATATTTTTACCCCATTCACTTGCCATCCGATCTCACACGATATATATTAGTTTAATCGATTGTGAGAGGGGAAAATGAGAAGTTTAATAGCATCTCTCTAAGTAAAATTGTAAATACATTCCTCACTCCTTACCTTAATAATCGTGTATAGAGCACTTGTACACGTTAACATTAGAGTATAAGACCACACATTCCTAATTTGAGCCTTAGGTCATTTATGTGTTTTTGCACGGATGGAAAATAATCATATATTCCTTGTATACTTAACTTTGAAGAAACAGTTAGTTTTGCTTAAGATAGACACTCTTCGTCTTAAGATTAAGACCGGTCAAATACATATCATATGGTGGTATTATACACAATTTTTTTGGTGTTTTTTAGGCAATAAGTGGAGGAATTTGATACGTATATGACCTGTCTTAAGCTTGAGACGGATATTATATGTTTTAATGGTGAATTTGTGTTGAAAAAGTAATAGAATAATGAAACGAAGGCAAAAAGAAAGATCATAGGACATCTTTCCGTGATTTGAAGTACAAAATCAATATCAATAATAGTGGTTAATGTGGTACACCAAACTTTGGTACAATTATAAGTGTCCTAAGCTACATACTTACAATATTATATTAATATGCTTTCATATGTGCTTTTAATTAAGAGTAATTATTTAGATGCCTAAAAGCTAGACAGACAGCTTGAAGGCACTGTTTCTGGAAGACAAAGAGAGAGTTGATTTAATTCAAACATTGCTACCTGATGCAAATGTCTTTAATCACAAATTCTCATTTGTGATGGACACTATCCGTCACAAGCTTAAGACGGATATCATATTCTCTCACAAAATACCCATCAAGGGTGAGTGGAGAGCACATGGGGGGTGCCCACCTTGTTCCCTCTACCCATTTCCTCTCACAAAATACCCGTCGCAAGATCCGATCCGTCACAAGCAAGACCTACTGGTCTTTAATTGTACATGCATTGCATCTTGTAGTTAGGCTAATAATCCTCTATAATGTTAATGTGAATGCAAGTTAATTATATTATCAATAACCATTTCAATGACTTGCCTCGAATCTCTTCTATTTTATTTACAAAAAGTCTTCAGTCTAAAGCATTTGAATGAAATAGAGTAAACTAGCCATGATTCCATTCACTGCCCACCCCGCCGCCTCCACCAACGCCGTCACCTAACTTACACCCAACGACGATCAATTTCTTACCCTAAAAAACGCAAACTTCAATTTAATATCCGGTTAATAATAATAATGAGCATCAAGTAGTGATAGAGATACGAGCAAGTATTTTCACCCGTTTTAAAATTTGATGATTTATACGATCTTTAGAGAGACTACATACGGACTATCCAACTTATAGTTAACTACATAAAGCTAAGAAAAAGTATGCAGTGTTAAGAAATTTCCTATGAAGATCAAGCTCCTAACACCAAATATCCAAAGGGTAGAACTCTTAATTATTAAGTATCTATCCAAGTTAAGATCTACTGACTACTGAGTACTGAGTACTTATTAAAGGGTTTATAAAGCTTAATTTCTTCTGAAAAAGTTGGAGGTATTTGGTTAAATATTGGTTTTACTAAAGGCTTATATTCTCATGCACGCACGTATGGTGTCAACTTGTACGTCATGCATGCGACTATGCGAGGCAAGTTTCATTTTGTAGCTCAAAACTTAAAGTTGAAGGTAAAGCACTTTTTACTTTTTCCTGCTTCTTAGCAAGTACAGAAAGTGTACTGACAAGTAATAAGACGGTTTTATAAATCACGAATTCTCTTTGACGGACACTATCCGTCGCTAGCTTAACACGGATACCATATTCTCTCACAAAATACCTATCAAGGGTGAGTGGAGAAGCACATGGGGGGTGCCCGCCCACCTTGTCCCCTCTACCCATTTCCTCTCACAAAATACTCGTCGCAAGATCTGATCTGTCGCAAGCAAGATCTACTGTTTATAAATTTATCTATAATTTTAACTATACTCATGATTAAAATAGAAATCGACATTTAATGTATTATATCAGACCTAATATGTAACTGACTTTATGTATATTTTTCTAAGCCTCTAAGGTATTTAAAATTTATAAGTTACATTTTAATGTAACTTATAGGGAGTATTAAATTATTATATATTAATATATCAACATTAAAATTTAAAACAGACTACCACTTATATTGTTACAATTTATTCGTGAAAATGGTAAGTAACCTTCTTAACTTTGTTCAATAGTGAAATTAGGCCCCGTAAATTTCATTTGTATCAATTAAACCCCTTGATTTTCACGAAAAATGAAATTCAACCCTCTTTAAATTTGACAAGATTTTAAATCAAAAATCAATTTATATTGTTATTACACAATTTATTAAATACGAAAAATCGCTAATAGTAACATTACAGATTTCTACATAATTTATTAATTATTGAATAACACTTTTATATACTACATGTTTTTTAAATTGCTTAAAATTTATATAGTATGTAAGTATAATAAATTGTCTAAATACTATAAATTTCAAAAAAAAAATCACAAACTTTAATATAAATATAAAAACTCTAAATTCATAAAATATATATATATATATATATATATATATTTGATAAAATGGATTGTAAAACAGTTTTATGATAAGAATTTGGTGAATTTTATCAAATGGGGTTGAATTTCGCTTTTTGTGAAACTTAAAAGTCTATCTTGACTGATACAAGTAAAACCTGAAATCGTATTTCACAATTGAACAAAATTAAGAATTTTAATTATCAATTTTATTTTATTGTATTTATTGAGTAATCAACCAACGTACTTGGAGCCTTAGAAATATCATGCTTGTTATTTTCTACTCAATAATACTTATTGAAAAATACAAATTCTCATTTGTGACGGGGCGACCTGTCGCAAGGAATCACCTAGCTAATAGCAAAGACAAATTCTCATTTGTGACGCGACGACCCGTCACAAGCTGCCCCGTCACAAATGGGAAATCGTGTTTTCTACTTATCTAGGTGACTCCTACACGGCTATATATCGAATACTTGGTGCATCATGTGATCAACACAAAAGTTACGTGACAGAAAACACTAATCAATGATGAACCACAAAAAAATTGCCTTAGGTAGTATATATAGAACATAGAATTTCAAAGTATATAGGTTGTGGATACCTCTCTAAGAAGAAACTTCCTCTAAACTAATATAGACCAAAATTAATTAAAAAAAGTGACTATGTCCTATATACAAGAGCATTTTATTAATTTATAAAAAATAAATTATAAAGTAAATAAGAGCATTTGATTAAAGAATGGACTAACTTTTGTAGGTGGGTCAATTCAAAAAGCAAGGGACCAAATTGAAACATTTATGCTCCCTTAATTTTTTTTTTACCACAATATAGATCTTTTTTTTTTTACCAAATATTTCTATTTCATGTGGTCCATCCAATATAAATTTCAATAAATTAAATAAGTCTTAAAATATGTTGAGTTTGAAAATTAAGGATTTATGGAGTATGCTTTAAAGTTTAATAGTGCATTTAATTTAATTGGTTATTTATTTTTGTTCAACATTTTAATAAAAAAAAAATATGATATACATATGTAGATAACAAGTTGATGAGTAAAATGTATATTATTTTTTAAAGCACTAATAACACATTAAAATGTAATACATAATCCGTCTTTTTCATTTTTTTTTTAAAAACTAACAGTGTTTACAAATAACAACTAGTTAAATTCTCATCCAATTTGGACTCGCAATTGATCTAAAACAACTAGTTATCCTAATTTTATTATTGGACCCTATTACTTTTTCTATATATTTTGTGGATATTAGTTTGCTACCTTTTTGAATTATTGAAATTAACTTATTTATAATATGACGTTTTAACCCATAGATCAATAGGTTGTAAAAGACTAAAACATGTGACAAATGGAGTGGAGAAATTCACTTAGAATAAAAGAGCAAAATAAAATACATTTAGAACGAGAAAGATAAACGGAGTAATAGTCTTACTGTATTCGTTGAAGATAATAATGTGTTTTGAGGAAATAATAGTCTTACTAGTATAGCTAAATTAAAAGAGCAAAATAATAATATATATACATTTTATTTTTTTTATTTTTTTCAATTAGAGAGATGTTATTTACCTTCTTTTTTTAATCTTTTCTTCCACCTTTTCTCTTTCCCCTCTCACAATTGGTTAATTTAATACCGTATTTATCATGTGAAGTTTGATGACAAGTAAATGTAGTAAAATATATGATAATTTAACTAGTTATGAGAGGAGAAGGTAGAAAGAGAATGTGGCGCCGAAATTCGATTACACCAAGTGGCGCCCTATCGCAATTGTACACATAAAGAATTTTGTAGTGTACAAATTTCGCTACTAACATTACACTCACATATAACCTTTTATTTATAAATTATTAAGACCATCCAATAATTATAATTAATACCCTTTAATCCTTCATTATTCTTCAAGGTTTACATACATATATATATAATACACCCCTCCCTCTCTATAAATACCACTTCTTGTATCATAACCCTAACGTAACAACATTGAACAGTGAAGCTCCCCTCACTTATTAAACACCCATTTTAATTTCCACACCAATTTATATATCTCTTGTAAAACCAACGTAAAATATAAATATAAATATATATATATAGCAGAAAATATATATAATGGGAAGGCAAAGGAGGTCATCATCATCATTGTTTGACATATTTAGGTCTTGTTGCTCAGCTGGTAAAGACGAAGCGACATGGGAGGAACAAGGCGGATATGGAAGACGAATTTGCGCAAGCGACGAAGATCGTGGATATTGGGTTGGTGAGCCAGGAATTGATCATAGAGCATCAGCTTTCATTGCTAGGTTTTATGAAACTCGTCGTACTGATTCTGATGCTCTTGTATATTAGTAATTACTGCATGCCATTTAATTTTAGTTTATCATATTTCTTCATTTTCTTTGTTCTTGCATATAGGTTTTTGAATTAATTAGTATGTGCTGTAGCTTTTCTGAAACTCTTGAATGAATTTGTATGATGCATACAACATAATAGTCATTAATAACGACGTTATTTCATACAGTACGTATTAGATGGTGTCCGTCTTCAGAGCCATGTAATTGATAGAGCAGCCGTAGACAGTCCGAGTAGACATTAACGTGATAAAACTCTCTAGATATATCGCCCATTTTAGCACATCTTTAATGCCAACAACTTCTGCTTGCAACGACCCTTCCGACCAGAGCTTCCTATACCCCTCAAAGATGACATTCCTATTTGTATCATACACCGTACCACCCAACCTAAAGAGGCCTTATGGCTTATTGGTAACCAACTCGCATCAACCTTAATCCCTCCAACTAGCGGAAAAGGTCTCGAGATTTTGATATGATCGATAGCCTCATTCGTTGTACACCATATACGATTATACTCCACAGAGCAATGAATTGGATAATCAATTCATGTGGGTTATCTTGTTTGATGAAGTAAGAGATCCAGTTAATAATCCAATTCGCTATGCTAATATGCGAGTCATTCTTTGTCCGAACACACAGAAGAGAAGATATCCAAATTCTTAAGGTCATTTGACAGTCCTGAATAAATGTTCAAGTTTTACTCTATTGTGAATGTTACTTAGATTAAGGCATTAACTTCAAAAGATGTCATTGTGTAGATACTTGTATCCCTTAATACATGTATTTATATATATGAATTCCGACAACACACCCGATAATGATAGGACGCCAATGTGTGAACGAGAATAAGACCAATCGATGAAATCAATGGACTTTGTTTTACGGTGTAATTGGAATTAAAGGAACGTTTAATTTATTTAATTTTGAATGTTTTCAATGATGCTTATTTATTTGTTATGAATTAATTTAAATATTTTATTCGACGAATAATTTTAAACATATTCGTTTTTAGCTTATTTAATTTGAAGTCAAATATTTTGAATCAATTTTATTGTTTCAATTAATTATCGTCTCCTTTGTTGTGGGCTCGATTCCCTACGCAATTTACGACCCATTACCACTCCAACTAGGCCCTTGTTCGACTCCCCTAGCCCACACAACTCGAGCCCAAATTCCCCCTCTCGTTTTCCTTTAGCCAATTAGCCTGTGACCCAACTTCAACCCCCAATCCCCCCTCTCGTGTTCCTTTAGCCTGTGACCCAACTTCAACCCTAAACCCGCAACCAACCGCTCTCCTACCCATATCTGACACCCTTCAGCCGCAGGAAAGACGTAAACAAGAGCTTCTGCAGCTGAACCTAATATGACTAACAATTCATTAACTTATTTTATTTTTTGTTTTATACTATGTAAAAATTTAGAATTTTATTGAGAAAAACATACTTATAACTACTTTCTGAGGTTTGTTGATATAATTGTGCACTTAAATGTAAAAGAGAGGCCGGCCAAAATTCAACACGATTCAAGATTCAAGATTTAAAAAGGCACATCTTAAATGTCGAACTCTAAAATGTTCATATACAAATGGGGTCACATAGGGCACATAGAACAACAATCATGACCGCTCGGTCATAAGAAACCGAGAGTATCACATGGTCACAAAGCTAAAAACATGCCTCAAAAAGAAGAACCGGGATTGAGAGCAGCAGCCTATTCGCGCATGGGTTCAGGGCTGGCAGCAGTAGCACCGCTCCAAATGTCTAACAATGAGTTTTGTGGCTCCATTTCTTCGTGCCATAACTGGAGCTTGTCACCTGGGTAGAACTTCCTTTCTGGACCGTCTTTGTCAATCTGAAACCACGCGAGTTTTATTGGCAGTGTGACTAGAATCACTAGATGCATATAGGTCTGATACATTCTGTTCACTCATGATTTGGGCTCAACTAATTTAGCATCAAAACTGCCCTGAAACATGGGTCTTTCGTAATGGCCATGGGTCAGCTTGGTCTAGTCATATCGAGTATGTTTGCATTTGGTTCCGAAAATAATATTATATTATTATCCAGTCATTTCGGGTTATTAGACAATTCGCGTTATCCTATTTGAGTACAAGTTTAGTCAAATTGGGTCAGGAGTTTTCCCAATCTCTGTGTAAGTCTTATAACCAAAAAAAATAAGCAGCCAGTCGATATTTTAAAAGGGAGTTCTTACAGTAACGGTTCGAACAACGCCACCACTAGCACCATCACGAGCAATAGCAAGCGAAACCGCTTTGACTACTAGTGCCTGTAAATGATCAAAACAAGAAAACATTTTGGAAATCAAAATAAATCATCATTCTATAATCAATCCTAATGTCACCCTTGTTCTTTTATAATATTGCCTGAATCATAACTGCATCCACCAACGAATCATACATCCCTTTATTTTTCTCGCTTTACTATTAATGGGGTTGGCCGTGGGTGGGGGGCATAATAATTGTAATATTTGGCAAACAAACTGTGGGTCTGCAAAAGAAGTACCTCAGCTTCTTCTTTAGTCATACCCTCTTTCCAAGCTTGATCAAAAAACCCGTACAAGTACGACGAGCCAGATCCTGCAAAATGCATGCAATATCAGAGGATATGTGGAAGCTTAAGGAAGTGGCCTGCATAATCTAAGTTGCATTTATTAACTGCAGACGGAACCAGGAACAGAAGAACTAGCAGTGTTCATTTATCATCAACCTCAGCCCTTTCTAGATTTACAACCTCCAACATTTAGCTGAATTCAGTTAACTTTATACATTCACAACCTCAACTACACTACAAATTTTAATACTTCATTTTCAGAAACGTGTAGGCTACACATATATGGAGTATGTTGGTCCACTTAACCAACTCGTTAATGAATTGACATGAAATTGAAGTGGTAAAAAAAGATCGGGAAGGATACATACCCCCAATAGCAAACGGTTGCTCAATGATGGTCCCACCAAGTGGAATACCAAAAATTTTCCCTCCTTCATGTTTACTCCAACCTCCAACTATGAGACCCGTTTGTAGCATGTCCTGTAATAGTTTAAAAACCACCTCATTAATAAAAATAGTAATGACCATATCAGTATTAACTTTTATTTCATAGGAGAACTCTTCATGGGACCGTCTTATAGTATGGACGACCCCTAGTAATATTAGCTTCACACCTTCACATATAAACCAGGAAGCGCGTAACTTGTAATTTAACAATGACAGCTTGATATTTAATAATGAAAAACATATATATTTTAATTGAGATTACTCAACTTAAATATTCAATAGAGTCCCTACCACAGGAAAATAACAATCTTACTATATTGAGCTTCACAAATTCTTATTTAAGACGGAGGTATCCGTCTTAAGCTTAAGACGGATACCATATTCTCTCACAAAATACCCATCAAGGGTGAGTGGAGAGCACATGGGGGGTGCCCACCTTGTCCCCTCTACCCATTTCCTCTCACAAAATACCCGTTGCAAGATTCGACCCGTCTTAAGCAAGACCTACTGATTGAGCTTTTAGTTGCTCAAATTTTACTACTCACAGGAATTTGTTTTTAAGATTGTCTTTTTATCGGTAGACAGCTCTTTCAGGTTGAAAAGCAAACACTCATGGGTAAATTAAATAATGTCTCGTGGCTCAAGTTATTCAGTCAGTGGGAATAGAGCTACACCGTTGAAAAGAGTTTATAACAGCTGGTGTAGGAAAGAAAAGATTAGCCAGCACAATGGTACCATAATGATAGTACAACAATAGATGGTCAATCGACTTGACCCTAACATTGCAAATTTTCGTCAAAGCAGCATTATTTATATTTTTCCCTCCAAGATTCCAACCAGACTTCCTTTCAGAATTTCATCGAACGGAACCAAGCCAAAAATGTACATGCATCTGAAGGCAGAATAAAGGGAGAAGCGCTTAGTTTAAAAAAGCGCCTCGAGTGCACCTAAGGCGCGCCTTGGATGAGGCACTAGCCAAAACGCCTCGGTGCATTTTAGGTGCGCCTTTTAGACAAGGCTCACCTAACGAGGTTCACCATTACACATTTTCCATATCTTTTCCTTCTAGATCTTTAAATTACGCCGTTTTTTCCCTAACTTATACTCATTTACATGTTAATAAACTTAAATACTCCAAATAGAGATACTGTTGCCCAAAATTTTATTTCGAAAATAAAAATAAGTCGCCTTGGCTGCTCAGCGACTTGCGCCTCTTCAAACTAAGGAGAAGAGGCACCATTCTTCTTCCCACTTAGGTGGACCATGCTACCAAGTCTTCTTTTTTTTTTATAAAAAAAAATACATTTACTACAAAGCAATGCACTGTTAGCGCCACAAGAAAACACAACAATCCAGCGGAATCTACATTACAAAAACTCAAGGGGAAAATTAATTAATTAGATAGGCTGCTAAAGTGTAAAGTAAGAGCAAACTTGATAACGACAACAGCCTGCAAGTTCCAACTCCAACAAAGTCAATTTAGACACTCTTAACATTAAAATTGAGGATGCATCAGCATGAAAACAGTATGTCAGGTAAACATGAAAAAGATTGAAAATCATGGCAAGCATACCACATAACCAAAAAAGAATCACCTTATTATTATATGATAGTAGCCTAGCAAGATTTGCAGCAACTTTGACCGTCGCAGGCTGGTCCAACTGTATCCTGGAATACATAAGCAGCATTGAGAGTTAGCAAAATAGCAATAAACAAGAACGATAGAAAGGGGAGAGGATAAAATAAGAGAATGTTACAATGAAAATATATACAATGAAATATGTAGAAACAACAAATATGACATGGTAAGTCGAGCTGCAATTACATCTTACTAACTTAGCATGAACAAAAGTAAGTCTCAAGACTAATTTACGGTAAATACGTGCAACAAGCTGAAAATCCTTCACTTATCAGCCAAAACATTGTCTTTTGGCCAACATTCACCGTGGTACTAGCGCAATTTCTATGGACTAAGCTCAAAAATTATCAAGACCTAAGGCGTAATGGTTAATAACCCTCTTGGCATGAAAGTTGACATGCAGTCTATGAAATATTATAATTGCCTGGTCACAAAGTTCAACTTAAGTCATGAGAGGTGGTGCTCATGACTTAGGTTCAAATCCCTGTGAGCATCAAAATTGCCCTTATGGCTCCCTTTAGACCAAAAAACAAAGATGACCTAAAAATATCTCACTCGCTTGATTTTGTGATTTCTTCATTACGCCTCAACTAATGGCTTTTGATTTGTGATCTTATATCAGGAAGTAAATCTGTTTACAAACTAGGTTAGAGTTGAAGTCCGTCAGAAAAGGGTTAAACCAAGGATGACGAGTGCAAAAAAGTGCACTTTAATCGTGCATGCAAAATCTTCAGGAATTTTTATTTTTGAATTACAGTAGAAGAACTTAGTGTGGAGCAATTCATCTAGGTGATTTATCAGAGTTTTGTAATTAGTAGTACATGTAATGGAAAGGGTGATAAGCTTTATATTGTTTAGGATATAACACTATCTAATCCATACAAAACGGCACTCATAAAAGTAGATAAATATACTTTTTAAAAAATTAAAAGGGCAATTCAGAGGATCATCTTAAGGTCTAAGGGGAAGATGTCCTCATACAAGACACATCACCACCCGATGTGAATGCTTGAGAATAGACTATAGTGGATATTTTTAGAAATAAATCCTATCCAGTTGGGCAGATAAAGAAAAAAAACATTGTTTCCCAGGAAAATACAGTAGTACTTCCTATCCCACACGCCCAATGACGCTTTAGTGCTTTTCTCTTAATTACTTCATAGTCACAGCCACATGTTACTAAAACAACGCCGTTAGTAGAATATCCACCAAGAGGGAAGCATACCAGATACTACAGGAATTAATCATTCATCTCATCTAAAGCTAAGGAAGACAAGGATGACGAGTAGAATATCTTACGTGTGCTGGTGAAGAAAATACCGCACATAATCTGAAAGCACCTGAGAGTCTGCTGCCTGTAATGTGCCAATGCTAAAACCTGTTAACTAAAAGTAATGCTCCCAAACATCTTCAAAAGACTTAATTACTAAAAAATAACATGAGAATACTTGATTAAAACCATAGAATAATATGATGCAAGTCGTATCGCATATACCATATTCCATGACTTTACAAAAAATCAATACATAGTGAAGTTGATGTGTCTTGAAAAACTACCTTAAAATTATCTAGTTAGAGCCAAATTATATAGCATGGGATAACAAATTTGTTCCAAGGAGAAAAAAGATCAAACTCCAACCATAAGTTCCCATAGAAAAAAAAAAAAACTTCTCATCACACATCAAAATAATACACAAGCTACTTTTAGACATTTGACAAACATCAGAAACTCTTCTTCAAGCAAACAACCTCTAAGAAAACACTACAGATAACAGCGCAAAAAAAAGGTCCACTGGAAATAGTATCTAAAGCACCCAGTCTCCTGTACCTTATATCCAAACCCCAAACCCTTATCAAAAACCTTGTTAGGGCCCACAATCTGATAGCACGTACAAGGCTCCAAGCGACGTTTACAAATTAGCAGCTAATAGTATTCAATGTCACAGTCTATCACGGCTTGTTCTTTTATCGCAATCATAAAAGCCACCACATCGATGTAATAGAGCTGTAAAGACTCTATTAGCACTGCATGTACTGAGCAAGTACATACTGTGTGGCCAAATATAAATAATGCCCTCTATTTCTCATAGCCCTTTGACTATCGAGAAACATCAGCACCATGGGATGAAAACATTTACACAAAAAACAGACTGGGTTCTAATGAATAAAGGTAACCCCTATCTCTAATATAAATCCTACTAAATGAGCATTATTAACCCAGTGTCTCAAGGACTCCTACAAATTGTGGGGTAAGGGTGGTCGGGAGTACTCAACCTTACTCTTGTGTAAGCAACAAGGGAGACTGTCATCCTGATGACACAAAATGAAAAGTTTGTCTAATGACCGCAAATTTACAACTAAAAGAAGAGCAACTATTTTAATGAGGCATATTGCTTTAATTATTCGTGATCCAGAACAAAAAAAATGGCCTCCCACTCACCCCAAAAAAAAAATCAAAACAGTTCAATTAAATGCACAACATAAATTTCCCAATAGCAATGTGTTAAATGGTATTAAAGCAAGTAAGCAACAGTTGATTCCTACCCGAATAGGTCTTGCGGTCAAACCTATGTAATTACACTATAAACTTGAAAAGATATACAGAAAAAATGTGGTAATAGTAACCTTATGAAGTGGTCATGAATCATGATGTGATGTCTCACAACCCATATCTAATACTACTAGAGAAACTATGTGTTGATGCAGTCAATGATAATTTTTTGGCTTTGGGATATAACTAATTTAAAGGTGCTTATTAGACACTATGAGCTTCTTTTTTTTCACGAAGAAGTAAATGGTTGCCTGCAACATCTGACCTCACTTGCCACCTCTCACTAAGCCTTTACTCAGGCAGTAGAGGCATGTGGGTAACGGTAATGAATGAATTTTTTTGACTCTTCAAAGTTCTAACCTTCGCTCACAGTCTCGTATAATCGTCAAACACACTGAGTAAAGCAATGATTGTTGAGCACTATTGAACATAAATAAAGACAACCCACAGCAACAATACCTTCACTCAATCGCTGATCAACCAAAACAAGTGCTATTTTCACATCCTATTGTGATAAAACTCTGTAGCATATGTTATTTTATCAAGCACCTTACATATCACTTGACAATTACAACCTTTACTACATCTCTCATTTGGTACTTGATTAAACACTTACTAGTTCACTGATTAAACAATTGCTAGTACATAGATCAGGGTTATACATTACTACAGACCTATCTATATAGAAAGATGAATAGAGACCAGAGCCTACAGCACTACGAATCAAACAAATGCACAGAGTGCTAAACACATCAAATAAAAATAAACCAAACTTTAATCAAATGGGTACATAAATATGGCATTACCGATCCAGAACGACAGATATAGACATTATCAGTAAGCTTGGTAATCTTGTCCGATGCACGATTGGCAACATAAACACCTGTAAAAGAAACACATAACCAACATGAACAAGAGATCAATCTCTGATATAATATCAACTCCTTCAAATCCCAGCACTATGAATCTCAATCACTAATTTGAGCTCAAGATACAAACTTGAATTAAAACAACATACATAGACCTCATTTATTCCAGTTTGCACAATTAATTGCAAAACAGAAAATTAAAAATAATCATCTTCTTTTAAGTCATGATTTAATCATAAAATGGCAGATGATTAGTCATATTCATCTGGGGTAAACATTTTATAAATTCAAACAAAAGAAATCGACAAATACTTAATTTAAAGGCGTGAAAAAATCAAAACTACTTTTTATAATCCAAACTACTTTTTATAATCCAAACTATTAGTCGCCTTCTCGTGATACTCCGAAGTTTAGTTTAACTCAAAATACACCATACCATTACCTCTTTCTCTTTTATCAAACTCGATAACCGGCTACCTATTTAGCAAGTTACCTTCCCTAATTCCTTCAGCATATCACCCCAAACCCACCCACCTACCCAACTCTAATTCCTTACCATATCACATAGCACAAACACCATAACCAACTCCATTGAACCGCTACCAACACCATAACCATCACCATCCAACCGCCGCCAACACCCCCCCCCCCACCAACATTACAACCATCATAACAACACCTCTCATGAACACTCCCACTGTTTTTGGTCTTCTAAACCTCATCTCATCTCAACTCCAAATTCACAAGCTTTCGTCAATTCCATACAAAACGAGCTCAAATGCTCGAAAATTCAAATCTTTTTCCATAATCTACAAACAAACAATCTCTAATCTCTAATCATCAAAAAATTTAAACTTTGTGTTTATAACCTTCACACTTTCACTTCTTTTTACCAAATCCTTTGTTTTTAATCCAAAAATAAGTCCCTAATTAAGCAAAAATGAAACAACAACAAAAACAAAAGCAACAAAACACAAACACCCACATCTTTCTACCAAATCCTTTGTTTTTTTTCATCAATCAAACTTTTTAATTAAAAAAAACGGATGTGTTTAATGGACGGACAAAAAGTTTGGGTGGAAAACAAAAACCTAAAATCGACAAAAATCCCCAAATTGAAGTGTTTCTACAGTTTCAAGCCTAAATAAAAAATGGAAGGAAACCCAATAAAAAAAAAGAAAAGGATAACTCAGAATAAAAGGAGCAAGTTACCGGTGCTGGTTCTGGAATCAGCGCCGAGAACAACGCCGCCATTGTAGGTGACACCGATGATGGTGGTTCCCATAGAATGAGGAGCATCCACATTTATCTTCTCCATTTTATTGATGAGATTGATTTTACGTTACTTTGTGTGATCAAACAAACTCTTTTCGATCTTCTTTTGGAGTGAAACTACGATTTTATTGAGTTTGTGAGAGGTACGACGGTGAATACAACTCTTTTTTTATAAAAAAAATAAAAACTTTTTATTTTATATTTATGCTAGTTTTATACGGGAAAAAAGATTATACATCTGAGCTACTACCTCAGAGTGATATGATTTTGAGTTTTTGTGCATTTTTTTCGAGCTTTTTAAAGTTTATAAATTTCATATTACATCTTATATAGTATGATGTATTTTGAGTTTTTTTATTATAATTTTTTTGAGTTTAATGTTCAAATTAATAAACTCAAAAATTTTATAGTATAACTCATAATTTGTAATACTATACTCAAAAACTTTATTTTAAAGCTCAAAAATTACATTATATGTGATAATACATCAGAGGTACAATCCACTTACTGATTTTATACCGTCGAGTTGCTTATTAAACATGTTATTTGTATTTGCAAAATCCAAATAAGTTAATTCATTAATATCTTTTTTTTTAGTGTTGAGCAATCGATGAGCCGGGTAGGATTATTAGGGCGGTTAAACTCTCCCTCGTGAGTTTTAAAACTATTGCATTTTCAAAGCTCGAATACGAAACATCTGGTTAAGTTAAAACAATCTCTAGTCAGTTGATATAAGTTGTGACACCCTCAAATTTGCGGAAAGAAAAAAAATAATTTAAATACATCAAAGAAGAGAATACATAACGAAGGTGTCATAAATAAAAAGAGTCATTACAAAACGGAAATACTAATATACAAAAGAAATATACAAGACGGGAGCCATATCTCCCGTATAAATACGGAAATAAAAGAGTGTATAATAATATACAATCTAAGAACCGAATATCGTTCCAATGTAGCCTTCGCTCGCTAATCATCGTCAATAGTACCCCAATGTATGCATTTCAACACCACCTGTTCGACCGCATTAAATATAAACACGGAAGCCACAGTCAGTGGGGAGTAACTCCGAGTTCTCCCAGCCACGAAATGTCGAGTTTAATGAAACAGGAATAACATAAAAGCAATGTATATGGAAAATACAAAACTTAAACATATATGATATGCTTTTCATGTTATGAAACAGATAACTAACAAATAACCTAGCATGTGAAAGCTATCATGTGAAACCGATAATAACCTATAACTCGAGGTAGGGAAGCTGGTATGCTAGCTCAGAGGTTCCTCTCAGAAACATGGCCATGATACACTCAAACCCTAATCAACACGTAATCATGTGAATCAGTTAACAACCGGTAATCCAAACTCTATCAATCCTAGCCGTCTTGCATCTCACCTTCTAGAACTCATAGAATCATACAAACATGAAAGACCAATACGTCTACAAACAGGCATAAGTTCTTAGCACAGTCAATAGAAGACTTCTGTAACTCGAGGCTATACCACAAGGTAGGAAAACATCCTAGTCCTAGACTGATCAGACCTAGCGACAACAGCTATTCCATTCCCCGTCTCATGAAATAACCGTACACGAGAAACTCTACTAGGCGACCCCCTAAGCAGAGATGGCTAGTACTTAAGCTGGCTCCCTTCCCAAAGCGGAACTCTTAGGATGCCATGCCCCGACTTGGGGATAATCCCCCCAGGCCCGGGACACAAAAGCTATTAACCATGAACTATATACTCGTTAAAGACAGTACGGGCCTATCGATGTCATGGTCCAAGCTACTCATTTAGAATTAGAATGGTCAAGACGCCATATACTCATAATTCTCTATGGGTACTTAGTCAACACACACCAACCATATACTTTAAACAGTCCACGGAAACATTGTCCTCACATGTTGACTAATTGCTATAAATCCATAATCAAATATCATATCGCCTCATATCTACTAAGGCTAATTCATAATTAAATACAACCTCACTTGAAGACAAATCCCCGACCCGAGTCCCGCGACGGGTCATCAATCAAATCGGGGCTGACTAGATCTTAGTTTGACCAAACCCGTTGGATCAAACCGGCTAGAAACAGAGTCTTTATCACATAGACCTAAAATCAACATATTCATTACATGTTATTCTATTAAAACTTCTAACATGTGAATTAGATTATATTATACCCAAAACCCCGTTTGACTTAAAGGAGATTAACTTAAACTCCGGTCTCGTCTTATAATTTCTAACATGTGAGAAATAATAATTTAATGAAAAACCTTTTTAATTAAATATTTTACTTATTAATATTTCTCGCTTGCTAATTATTACAAACCGCGATAAAACTGACGATAACTCAAAAACCGTCACAAGTCCCAAAGTGGGACCCACGGGCTGAGTTGGGCCGGACCCACATGGGCCTGATTTGGGCCTCACGGCCTGTTTTGGCAAAATGGACTGTTTTGGCCTTTTTAACGGTTTTACTAAAAACCGTTTCTAATTATTTCCCGCATGCTTTAACATAATTAAAACCCGTCAAAACCACAATTAAACAATCCAACATTGACACAACCCAAAGACCAAAACCCGGACCCACCATGGACCAACCCAGACCGGTCTGAACCGGCCTGGACCGGCCTGGTTTGGACCGGTTTCCAGCCACCATTTCGGCCACCACCACTACAACAACACCAAATTGTTTCTAACATGTTTTAATTACTCAACACCCATTTTAACAACCAATTTAACCATCCATCATACAACAATCATCATCATGAAGAAATCATAAAAATATAACAAGAACACCAACATCTTTATAATTCCTACAACATAATAAAATTAACAACTTATCATGTTACTAACTAAAAATCATAAAATCATAATAATATAAACAAAAACTAAAGATGAACCAAAAACTAAAGAAAACCAAAGCTACTAAGGTATGTAACATCTATTCGTCGAGTAACTCGGAATCGTTACCTTAGCTAGCTAAAATCAAGTAGCACCAAAATAATAAGAACTAAGAACTAAGAAACCCGTCTTCTAGTCTTCTCCTAAGATATACGAGTCACCAAACTCGTCTTCAAATCTTCCCCTATAAGAAATGACAAGAAAACATTATTAGAACTTAAAATATGAATTTCCATAATTAAAGTGTTGAAAACGATTTTGTCGGAATTGAAATAAAACCGTACGTGAAGAGGGGGAGCGAAGAGGAGATCCTAGAATATAAGTTAGGACGGATTTAATTAAGAATGAAGGTTTTATGAAGGTTTTGCTCAAGAACTACGAAGAACTGATGAAGAACGCGAAGAACGCTCCGAACGATTAAGAAAGTTATATTTAGATCTTAATTTGATTTGTTGTAAAATGAAAAGTTGTTAGTGAGTAAAGAGTGGAGGGAGCCGTGTAATTATAGGCAAAAATGGATGTCGGGTTTTGAAATTGTTGTTACGTAATTGACTCCGGTTTAATAATTATTTTACGGTAATCGATTAAATATAATTCGATATTATGTTAATTAAACTAAATATCTAGATATTATGATATTGTAATGAAAAGTAATGAAAATATCAAGCCCTATTAGAGGGTGGATGAGCCGTGTGGAATAGGCAAGAACCGGGTCTGATTTCGAGCGTTTTGCGTAATTTTCGTTAACTGATCGATAAAGTTGAAAATATCTAAGATATTCTTATTAGTTTAATCAAAAGAATTAAAATATCTAATGTGAGTGGAAAACGATGACATGGGCGGGTGACTCATGCCAAAGTCGAGTTTCGAGTTTGTTTCGGGATTTGCGATGACTCGGGAATAGTTAAATGACGTTCGGTTAAAACCGTAAAAGTTATTCTTTAAATTCCGAATAAATTCAAAATAATTATATTAAATTATGATAAATCTTAATAAATCTAAATAAAAATAAATCAAAAATATTATTTTTTTAAATAAAATTTCGGTCTTCAACTTATGAGTCGAGTCGGGAAAAGTCAACGAAAGTCAAAGTCGACTTAAAAGTCGAGAAAAGTCAAAGATGACTTAAAAGTCAAGAAAAGTTTAGGACGACTTAAAAGTCAAGAAAAGTCAATGACGACTTTTAAAAAGTCAAGAAAAGTCAAAGACGACTTAAAAGTCAAGAAAAGTCAAAGATGACTAAAAACGGTCTTGTCATGAAATCTCTCAGAAATTCCAAATACGAACGCGGAATTTCAAAATACAACTCGAAACAATAAATTCTATTTTAAAAACTTAAGTCTGCTGAAAAGTGTTAGTAAATATTTCTACTAGAAAAATTGGGTACTTTTCGGGTTGTTACACGTTTTCTCAAACATGTAAGTCTGAGGGTGTAATAATCTCGTCTTGTACTTTACTTTATCTTTTGCATTGTATAAATTTTGTAAGATTCATGTCGGATTCATGTTAAAACCGTTTTCAAACCCTTTTTTATTAGTCTTTCGTAAATTACCTTTTTAACATTACTTCATATTTATTTATCTAGTTCACGACTTAGATTCCTAATAGTCAATATTAGTGGGTTTTTGTTGTCTTTAATGCGAGATCGTTTATTAAAAGGTTAGATAAGTTCATATCTAGTCCTTAGATATGTCTTTGATATAGTTTAGTATAGTTAAAATCTATTAAATCACTTTTATCCGACTTGTAGATCAATGATAAACCGTAAACATACAAACGAACACTAAATAATTGTGATTCTGGCTTCACAGCCAGAATCCAGCTCAAGAACAGACGCAGGAAAGGGTGCGCCTCTTCCAAACGATGCACCACCTGCTGCGCCTGTTCTGGGTTGTATTTTGTCTCTGAACTTCCTGGTTCGCTTCGACGTAGTTTAATTCGTTAAATTAACCGACTATTAATCGCATTATCACTGTTGATCTGATTCGTTAAGTTTTCTTAATTATTTCCTTTGCAATTCGTCTTTTAAACATATTTCTCACATAAATCCCTCGAATCTGTTGTAATCTTTATTCTTATTTAATTTATTCTCTTATAATCATTGTATGATTTAATTAATTGTTCTCACTTCTCAATTGAATTTAAATCCTACTTCGACCTAATTGATTGCTAAATTGCATGTCAACCGACTAGTCTTAACGCACATGCTAGGATCAAAACTTGGATGTTGCATTGCATGCATATAAACGACAACACATCGATAACATAAGAGTTTCTTTAACCATTATAAGAGGCCGCTATCGAGGCGGGCAGGATTAGGTGTTCGATCAAAAGAGCTTCCTAATACGTACTCTCATCCCTTACTCCAGATCTCCGTGAGCACCCGTGTTCATTGGCATCTACGAGAGTCATTCTAGACATAGAATTCCAAGGGGAACGAGTTCTTTAGGGTTCCTTTCATTCCTTTGCATCTTGACATGGCATGAAGTATTCGAACGGTGCCAACTTCCCACAAAAGTTGGTGGCGACTTCACAAACGCGTATTCAATACAACGCCATAATCGCGCCTCCTCCTCGTCGAGGCACGTGATCGCGGGTCCCGTGCATCACAGTTTGGTGACTCTGCTGGGGATTATACACTCACGTGTTACCCAAGGTGGAACGTGAACATGGTTAAGGAATAGTATGTATGAGTCAGTCTTTGGTTTTCATTACTCGACCATCATGGGTCGTTTTATTCAGCCTTCCTAAGACTAACCCAACCCTTTCGACCAATCGTCCTGTTCGGATGATCCAAGTTCTTATTTGGATCTATGGATGGATAGCGACTGACGTCAACCATATCGTTGTGTCTACTCATGTTAGCACCAAGGGCTTTCACTACTTTAGGAAATGCACTGGGAATCAACCTTACTCATGTTTGGCACGGGCCCCTCCACCGACCTTGAGTTTGATTGGTTGGTATGGCAATCCACCCTTTTAAGCCAAATCCCTTTTAAATCCACTCAGCATACCGTTACTTTGCCTGTTTAAATATGTATAACTATATGTGTCACCCTTTTGTAAATCATGACAAAAAAATTTCAAAACAAAATCCTTTTAAATTGTAATGCATTTTCAAAGGTGGCCTAAAATACTGCAAAGTCAGTCAAAATTCTGTCTGAATATCGAGTCAAAAGTCAGAATCTTTTCCCCACTTCGAGTCAACACTCCTACAACTACACTACGGTTGCCTGGAATAAACATTTCAGATCCAGTCATTTCAAAACTCACTTGACACTGTGGCACACTCCCACATCACAAATCGAGTCTTTTCGAGTAAGTGTGCTAAATAGTCGATCGTGGTTTGATTCGTCGTCGGTCTCTTGCCTCAGCTTCTTCCAAGATTTTAGGAGATAGTGTTCAAGGCCGGAATGGTAACGGTAATGGTAATGGTAATGGTAATGATCGAGTCCTAGCTGCGACCTAGAAACTAGGCTTCCTCCTCCCGACATGCATGATACTAGTGTGCATGACAACTTTCCACCACCATCCATGGGACAACTTGAAGTCGATCCTATGCCAATCCCTACTGAAGCTGAATAACGACTCTAGTATCTGGAGGAGCAACTCAAGTACCTTAAGGGGGATGACATTTACAGACAAAACAGTCACAAGTATGAACCTATGAACGCACTGCGACCAATCAACTTCAACATGACTGATATCCAAAAGTTTAAGGGGAAAGAAACCCTTTGTATCATATACGTGCTTTCAAAGACTACATGTCTATCAAAGGCATTAAAACAGAGATGTTCCTAAGGATCTTTCCTTCATCTCTTGACAACATTCCTAAGCAATGGTTCTACACTCTGGACCACACGAAAATTGCAACATGGGATGATGCTGCCATCGAGTTCACCAAACAATATGCTGATAATGCTGAAAACCAAGTCAACATGCTCACTCTGGAGGTTCTTACCCAGAATGAGAAAGAAGGTTTCGCCAACTTCCTAAGTAGGTGGAGGAAGACTAGTACTCAACTAGTTGAACGTCCGGATGAAGCCACTCTTGTGGAAACGTTCGTAGACAACTTAAGACCCATTTATGCAAATCATCTAAGGTACCAAAACATAAAGTCTTTCAAAGACTTGAGCATATTAGATACTAGAATTGAAGACGATATCCATAAAGGGCTCTTTACCAAAACGGTAAGTCGTGGGTATCAAGGCTCAACGAGTCGTTCTTATGGCTCCACCAACAAAACCGATGAGGTCAACCTTGTTGTAACACCTAAAAATATTAGCTAAACAAGATATGATTGAAGACGATCGTCTACCCCTACCTCCTGGTGGCAAGGCCAAACACACCAAAAATCCTCTTGGAGTTCTAACGATCACAGACGAGGAATCCACCTTGGACTGCTCACATCTCATCTCCCTAGATGAAGATGAGATACATATGCTCAAAAATGCTGATAAGGTATTCGTCGAAACAAATGCTGACATATCTCATCTAAACCAACCCATTTGCCATCGCACCGGGTCTTATGTCGGGACGGTCCGCGTGGATTGTTCCACATATCTCCCTCAAGCTATGAACGAAGTACGAATTGGAGATTTTGCTATTGATTGTACTTCATACATCCTTCGAAGCAAGAAAAAAGATGATGCAATCGCGCCACGGCTTCAAGAAGAAATATCAAAATTCAACCGCGTCAAAAGGATGAGTGACTCTTCTACTTTTAAGAACGTTCCCAACAAAGTATCTTCCAAAGAGGCCACCTTGGTCAAGTTCCAAAAGACTAAGGAAGAGAAGTCAAAGGATGAAGAGATGAACCAGTTCATGAAGGAACAAATGCTTCAGCTTGGGTACATCAAGATACGGCAAGAGTTAGAAGAAGTCCGAAAATGGTTAGCTGCACGGTATCCGGATTTCATCAAGAATCCCTCTGAACCCATAAACCTTAATGGCACAGACGAGTCGTCATCGTCATTCAACGTCGGTTCTTGTAAAGACTTGATGGTAGGGTACATATTACCCAGATGTGAGTGGGACGCTACTTTCGTCAGGAGTTCAACAAAGGCATGGCATCAGTGGTGGTTCGGGTAAGCAAGGGTAATGACAAACTTGAAAAAAGAACGAAGAACAAGCTGAACAACTTCTGCAACATAGACGGAAGGCTCTACTGCCCATAAGACTACTCAAGCTGAATTCGAGTCTGAGTCGGAGTCGGAGTCGGAGTCGGAGTCGGAGTCGGAGTCAAAGTCTGAGTCTGACTCTAGCGAAGTCCCTAGAGAGTCTCATCTTGCCGTCAATCCCCATCCCTTTGTTTCTCCTAACTTAGCATCTAATAGTAACAGTAGTCTGGGGAATATCCCAGCAGCTGCGCCTTTACCACCACTGACTACTTATCAGATGGCCTCTTTGTTGGAGTAAGTGTCCTCCACAATAGTGCATTTATATAATAAATCTAATTTGGAATATACGTGGCATGATTAGTATATTTTGATACTCCACGTCCGTTGATTAACGTAAATCGGTAACGCTCAGCTGACTAGAGTTAGACGTTATTGTTGTATGACGGCGGTGATCGACTGATCCTTTTAGGTCACACCTATAGAATGAGACCCAAATAGAATACTAATTATTAGTATATGCACTTATAGAATGAGACACAAATAGAATACTAATTATTATTATATAATACAGTTTAATTAGCACATTACATATATTTGATATGTACGTTTAGTTACGAGAAATATTTATTGGAAATTGAGTTAGGAACTCATTCCACTTAAGTTTATTACTCAATTATACGATAACTGACTAATAAATTTTACGTCTTATTTAATACGATTAAATAAGATTTAATTTAGTGATTAATTGTTAATTCATTAAATTAGTTGAGGTTTTGTAATATTTTGAGGTAGAGGTAATTAGTTAATTATATTTACAAGGAGTTGTAAAATAAATTAACTGGGTATCGTGGGACCTATTATATATTGATATAATGGTAAAATATCACTTAAAAGTTAAGTGCATATTGTTTATTAATTTTTGTCATATAATTGTTATATGATCAAATTAACACTTAATTATATAAGATAATTAAGCATATAATCATAAGTATTTGTGGGACAAATATCAAAAAATTAATATGGACCATTTTAGCTACATGTTGGCCGAAATTGTGCTCATGTAGAGCAATGATGATTGTTCTTATTTTATTAGCACACTTATTCACATGATAGTGACATTACCTACACTACTTTAATTATTTTGTACAAACCAACACATAAAACATTTGCATGTGATTTAAAATTAGGCACATATATACCCACTTGTGTGGGTCGTGTCATGAGATTGCACAAGAAAAAGAACTAGAGTTCTTCTTGCTCATGCTTTTAATTCATGTTTCATCTCTTTAACTCTCAATACACTAATATTCATCTATATTACTAGAGTAGTAATATCATTTATATTAGTAAAAGGTGAAATCTCTTCTCATTATCTAGTATAATAATAATAGAGATTATTTGTGTTGATTCTTGGGTGCGACAAGAAGGAGACCTTCTAATTTGGAGGTTGGTTCATGTAGGATCATCCACTAATTCCATGCTCAAGAACAATAAGAAGGAGTTCTTATTGTGCCCCAATTTAACCGAAAATTTCTCATTGTAAGGAAATTTCATCTTATCTTTATATTTAAGCTTCTATATTTGCATGCATGATAACTAGATCCTAAATCATTAAATTAATGTCAGTTAATGAACTAATTAGAGGAGTCAAATTAGAGGTCTAGCTCTTTCATTTGGTATCAGAGCACAATTGTTACATGCATATTGATTTTAAGCATTAAAATCGGGTTATACGATAACTTGAGAAAAATCAAAAATTTGTGTTAAAAATGGTTTGCACAAAATTTTTGATTTGCATGCATACCCACTGACCTCAAAATCGATTGATTTGCTATTTATTTTGAATTATGGCCTTTAAATCAAGTTCATATGCATTTTTTATGTTAAAAGTTAACTAAAAATAGTTGCATATTTATTCTTGATATGAAATTTTTATATAATCTCACATGCATGTTTTAAATACTGTATGTAAGATTTCGAGATTTTTAATCAAGTTTTGCATGATTATTTATGTTTATGTGATAAAAGTCGATAAAGTGAGATTATTACGTTCATAAAATCTATACTTCCTTTTCTGCTCTTGAAAATTATTGGTACATTTTATAATCTGATTTATATCATCTTGGTAAAATTTTATAATTTTTTTTCACTATTTTACTATATTTATTGGTTTTTATTTGATAAAATCGATAAATTCAAGTCTATTTGTTCATAAATTTAATTCAAATTTTTTAGGCAAATATTTTTGGATTTTGGAGTTCCTGAAAATGTTCCGGAATGTACAAAAATTTTGGTTTCAAATTGTTATGTTTTTTATATTTTATTTTGGGTTTATTTCATAAATGTTGTGATTAAACCTCTATATTTAGCAAATACGATCAATTCAAACTCATTAAATACAAAAAAGGTTAGTGTGGACTAATTTTGAGTTCTAAATCAGTTTAGATAATTAGTTTGAGCTTAAATACGATTTAAGTGTTGATTATTGATTTTTAATGTTTAAAAAACCGAGCTAGAATGAGCATGATAAGTGTTAAAGGCGATTTTGGTATAATTTTTACAGCATTTTATTTATGTTGTTATTGTTGAATAAATAAATGTCATTTATTTAATTTGTAATGCAAGTTGTACCTAGTATGGCCTTTATTTTAATCGGTATTCCCCGTAATGTAAGGCAATACCGATTCGGTTGTAATTTTATTTGCGATCTCATATCGCCGTTTGTAATAATTTAATTTCATTTTCTAGATCAAATGTTTAATACGAATTTTATTTGTATCTTTTTGTAACTAATTATTATAAAGACGGAGATTCCCGTAGTCGGTGTTCCAAAAGACGGTGCCATTTTGAAGTATGTTCCATGAAGAGGCAAGGGGCCAAGGAGTTGGTTTCCGATTTTGTAATCGTCTAGTTAATTAGATTAGCTAGGTGGTCATACTAGGATTTATTATTTGCTTGCTTTATGTTTTTCCGCACATGCCAAAATTGTCAACATGCAATTTTATTTTATTTCTCGATTGTCAATTCAAAGTTATTCAAAATTCACCGACTTAGTTCGCTTATAGGGAATTAATAACTAAATTGACAAGACCTCTCACATGACTTAAAAGAAATTGAGATTTAGGCTTACCAATTGAAGCACCCATGAACCCCGTGTTCATTAGGGCAACCACAACGTGGACCCTTTTTACCTCGGGTAAGTAGGGTGATGCGATCACACGCCAAAATTGGGTTGGACTCAATGGGATAAGAGTTATCCCGGGACTAGGAGATGAATTTGGTAGAAATCCGTTGACCGAGAGTTCTAAGGGTAGAATTAGTCAAAATGTTGACTTACCGTTTACTACATAAAAGTGGCATAACATGTTCTTTTTTATTTAAATGCGGGTCTCGGAATCACTTATATAATTTCGTGAGGGGTCATTATATGAGAGACTTGATAAAATTGTTTTACAAGTGAATTATATATAAGCAATGAATGTTATTTTTCCGTTATATTTATATTATTCGCGCAATGACAAATATTTCATCCTTCTACAAACTTGTTAATACGTTCAATCGTGGGAAGTAGTTCCATAAAGTTTATACGGTAGCATTTATTACTTCGATTTAAATCTCCGTTTAAACCAGCATAGCTAAAGACAAAATTAAATTTTTCTTTTGATCCTCATATTTACCATTTCAAATGTCTATTATGAAGAGTATACAAATAAGTCACACTTAGTCAAGAACGTTTTGAATTTTTGTGACGACTTCTTATAACAATGGTACATCAATATTTTTTGCTCCAAATAAAATATTTGTATTTTTGATATGTCGTCATAACAATGGTACGACTAGGTTATTTGATTTATTTAAAATCGTGAATAACCAAATACCGGCCATAGTCACTTCATGAAAGGTTTATCCTTTTGAAGGTAAAACCATGAATGAATGAAGAATAATCTTCATAATAATTCTAATCTACTTGTATAAGTAGAGATTCATGAAAGTGAGTGGGAGCTCTAAGAGGAATGTTTTATTCTTAATTGTTAAAAATAGGACGAGGTTCAAGAGTAGGTTGACACGATGTTGGCACAAGGCGAGGGAAAAAGACGAAGCTATTTTAAATAAGAAAAGTCAAACCCAAACAAGGTGTCGAACCCAACTATCGATGATTCTATACTTACAGTGTAGGACATTAGAAAAGAATCTACCCCAAATTTTCTGGAGAAATAGAAATTGGGTGTATTACACCTAAAAGTATTTTCATCCATAATATCTATATGATCGATATTTATTTTGCTAAATGCAATTTTTGGGTATTAGATATCAATTATGTTTCTCATCAATGTATTCAACGCACATAATAATGATTCGTGCGACGACTAGCCATGATTAAATGTCGACCTACAAGGGAAATATAACTATTGTAGTGTTATTTATATAGAGACATATAAAAGTTATAATGTGATCAATCTAGTTTTGGATTTAGAGGTATACTTTAATAAAAGTTGTTATGTACATGACCTCTAAATAAAGAATATATTATCCACTTTAGTGTACGACACAAGTGTTTCACTTTTGTGAATGGAACAAGCGTTATATCTTTTTATGCATATACTTGGTCAATGGTTATCCCATACCAATCAAAGGTAATTATATTCTTGACCTAAACTAGAAATTATTTGTCATATAGATTGTAAAAGGCTCAAAATTGGTGACCCAAATCTAATCTTAATTATGGATTGTGTAGCACATAAGAGGCTAGTATTGACTAGTATCCCTAAAACATTTGATTTTAAATCTTATGGTGTGTGCGAATCTTGTATTCAAGGCAAGATGATCCGTGCCCT
>JAIUZE010010216.1:0-56551 GCA_022085475.1 Heliosperma pusillum
TTAAAATATCTAAAGTGAGTGGGAAAAGGTGACATGGGTGTGTGACTCACGCCAAAGTCGAGTTTCGGGTTTGTTTCGGGATTTAAGATGACTCGGGAATAGTTAAATGACGTTCGGGTTAAACCGTAAAACCTTCTCTTTAATTCCGAATAAATTCAAAATAATTATATTAAATTATCATAAATTCAAATAAATATTAATAAATTAAAATAAATTAAATTTATTACTTTTCAAATATAATTTCGGTCTTTCAAATTACGGGGTGAGTCGGAAAAGTCAACGAAAGTCAAAGTTGACTTAAGAGTCAAGAAAAGTCAAAGACGACTCAAAAGTCAAGAAAAGTCAAAGACGACTTAAAAGTCAAGAAAAGTCAAAGACGACTTAAAAGTCAAGAAAAGTCAAAGACGCCTTAACACGGGATTCTCATGGAATCTCGCGGAAATTCCAAATACGAACTCGGAAATTCTAAATTCGACTCGAAACTTTAAATTCTAAATTAAAACTTAAATTTGTTGAAAAGGTTTCGTAAAATATTTCTACTAGAAAAAATAGGGTACATTTCCGGGTGTTACATCACCCCTCCTTTTAAAAAGTTTCGTCCTCGAAACTTAGAAGGAGGAATGTGACATATATGTAGGTCCATTTCAAACCTTTTAAAATATATTTGTAATAAAAATACAGGGTCTTATCAATAGGGCGGAAAGTTCTCGTCTGCAGTTAAGAACATCGACGTCCCAAGTCAAAGACTCAAAAGATACATTTCCGCATCAACAAATGAGAAAACTAGTTATCGAACGTCTCCAATAACGAGTCTCAACACTCCTTGACGGTAAAACTACTTGAAATCATCAAACATTTCCAAAAGCTTTTAGTCTCAAAAATTCTATAGTAAAGGTAATAACTCTACTATCTATTCCTAAAATTTCTAACTAAAGCTTCTAATAATCTATCTATAAGAGATGATATTCGATAGAAGGAACGGAATATTCTAAAGAATAAATCGAATAGAAAGAGGGAAAAAAGAAGGAGATTTTGAAAGTTTTCTCAAGGATAGAAACACAACAAGAAGACATTACACGAACGTAGAGCGACTCGAACATCGAAATCACAAATCGTGATAATAGGAGGTACGCTCAAACGATTAAAAAGGACTAAAAAGGAAAAGGATTGAAAGGTAGCAGATTGCCTAAGGATCAATTTGAGGGAAGAGAGAGGAATGAACCACAATACTATCTTCCATCTATGAAAATTCAAATGTCGATTGTAACTCGACAACACTAACTGCACCAGAATCTAGTCCTCAAGAGAGTGCAATATATCCTCAACATTTTCAATCATCAGATTACTACCAAAATATTTCATAAGCATGACACATGGAGTAACAACTCCCAATTATTCAAATTCAATTAAAATCCTCTAAAGTCCATCGGTACGGTAAACTCCATAACTAACAACCCATGAAAGATTCATTACGAACTCTAATCTTCTTAGCTCCATCAAAACTCTTATTAGAAACCACCATAAAAATATTTATAATTAGGGAAACAAGACTACTAACAACCACAAGGTAATTATTCCCGTTAGGGTCCAACATTTAAAGATCACAATTTCCCAAGTAACACTTAAAGAATCACTAATATTCTTAACCACAACTACCAACTATCATTATGATTATTTCGATCCTCAAAACGATATTGCAATATTAAGCTTTCATAGTCTAAAACCCCTAGGAGAGTTTCATCCTAAGTTTATCCTCAAATCCTTATAATCCTCTAAACATGGAACTAGCTTAATAGGATGGTTAGGTATCATATTCGAAACTTCTTCAAAACACACCTACTAACCCTTACGTTAGCTAATAAGAAAAACTACCTCTCAAGAGAGTAGGGATAAAAGAATATGATACAAGGAACATTAAGAAGCGTCACTAAAGACTACGATAAGATGAAAAAGGCGAAGGCGAAAAAAAAAACGAGGTTGAGGAAGAGACAAAACAGATAGAAGAGTTATGAAGCTATCCGAGTAAGAAAGAAGATACAAGCATGAAAACACATCTCTGGACGGTAAAGATATAGGAGTACTTTCTCCAATTGAAGCTTTGAGAGGTAATTTATCGGATAGACTCATCGACATAAAGGACAAAGAAGCTCCCGTATCAAATAAAACTAAACACGGTATTTCATAAATTGAAAACATACCAGTCACAAGGTCTGGTTGAGCATCGGCCTCAGCGCGGCTCATGATGAAAATTCGACCCTTCGGTCTCCCAGAAGTAGCTGGTGTAGAAGCTATCTTCTTCTTATCAGGACATACAAATGACTTGTGTCCCGGTTTCTGATAATTAAAGCACACAATTGGCTTGTTGAAACAGCCAATACCGGGATGCATAGGCATCTTGCACGCAAAACAGATACGACCCTTAAGATCGTTGTTGTTGCTCGGGACGAATGGACGGCTTCTTTGATTTGCTTGTCCACTCTGAAAATTCTTCCTCTTGTTTGAGAAAGAGGGAGAAAAGGAAGGTCGAGAAGTAGGATACAACGGTCTCTTGCCATAAGCATTAGGAGCAATATACGAGGTACGAGCCTCGTCGGCAATCTCCCGAATAGAACTCTCTGCCCAAATAGCATCATTGTAGATAGAGACAAAAGAAGTAGAACCCCTACTGATCTTGCCCTTCACCTGAGGAGAAAGCTTTCCTAGGTAAAAGAATGCCTTGTCTTCCTCCACTTTAATAAGCCGAGTGGCATAATGAGCCAACTCATTGAACTTGGTTGTGAACTCCTGAACTGATAGTTTTCCCTGTTTGAAGTCCATAAACTCCTTCAGTTTCTGTTGCCTCAACTCATCAGGATAAAACCTCGTCTCCAATAGCTCGCGAAAACGAGTCCAACCAAAATCAGGTTCCAACTTAGAAGTAGGGCCAGTAAGTGACCACCACTGATCAGCTTCCTTCACTAAGAAGTGGGAAGCAAGACGGACTTTATCCGCATCAAGAACATCATATAGAGAAAAGTTCTTCTCCATTTCCAGTATCCATTCTGAAAGCTTAATGGGATCTACTTCACCACCATAGGTTTTGGCTTGGCTCCTAGATAGCTGTGAAGCAACCCATGTATAACTCCCGTGTCTCTCGCGGTCGGGAGGAGGATTCGGCTGTTGATTTTGTTGATTTTGCTGATTCTGAATAATAAGAGTAAGAGCTGCTAGGATCGCGTTGTCAACTCTCGGAGACATCTTTGCAAAAGAAAACACAGATTAGTACTTATCATTTAGCAAGCACAAAGAGACTACAACATAAATCCTAATCTACCCATCCTACCATTCTATCTCACCAGTTTATTATTTTATTAAGGTCAAGTTATTTATACTAGGGTACACAAACGTGCGTCGAGAGCAAAAATGCTCTGATACCAACTGTGACACCCTCGAATTTGCGGGAAGATAAACAAGTACTTTAAATAAATAAAAGATGAGAATACGTTTCTAATAGGTTCACTTTAGTGAAAATCGGTAAATTTTAAAACCGGAACCTACTATTAAATATATTCATCATAACAAAGGTGTCTTAAAGAAAAAGGTTCATAACAAAAAGGAAATAATATTATACATAAGAAGTATCTAAAACGGGAGACATATCTCCCGTATAAAATACGGAAATAAAAGAGTGTATAATATAATATACAATCCTAAGAACCGAATATAGGTCCAAGGTAATACTTCACTCGCTAGCTCGTCAATGTACCCAAGTATGCATCACAAACCTGCCAACCGCATTAAATATAAACACGGAAGCCACAGTTAGTGGGGAGTAACTCCGAGTTCTCCCAGCCACGAAATGTCGAGTTTAATAAAACATGAATAACATAAAAGAGATGTATATGGAAAATACAAAACCTTAACATATACGATATGCTTTTCATGTTATGAAACAAATAACTAACATATAACCTAGCATATGAAGGATAAGCTACTCATGCAAGCTATCATGTGAATCGGTTAACAACCTATACCACGAGGTAGGGAAGCTAGTATCTTAGCTCAGAGGTTACCTTTAAAACATGGCCATAATACTCTCGACCCTAATCATACAAACTATCATGTGAATCAGTTAACAACCGGTAATCCAAACTCTATCAACCTTAGCCGGCTTGCATCTCACCTTCTAAGATTCATAGAATCATCAAACATGAAAGACCAATACGTCTAGAAACAGGCATAAGTTCTTAGGACAGTCAATAGTCGACTTCTGTAACTCGAGGCTATACCACAAGGTAGGAAAACATCCTAGTCCTAGACTGATCAGACCTAGCGACAACAGCTAACCCATTCCTCGTCTCATGACTAAAAGTACATGAGAATCTCTACTAGGCGACCCCCTAACCAGAGTTGGCTAGTACTTAAGCTGCCTCCATTCCCAAAGTGGAAGCAATTAGGCAGCCATGCCCCCGGCTTGGTATCAAAAGGCCCAAGTCAGTGACACAAAAGCTATCAAGCTGTAAACTCCATATGCTCGTTAAAGATAGTAAGGCCTATCGATGTCATGGTCCAATATACTCATTTAGAATTAGAATGGTCAAGACGCCATATAATCATAATTCTCTATGGGTACTTAGTCAACACGACATACATCATACAATTACCCAGTCACGGGAAAAACTTCCTATCATGTGACTAATTGCATATAAATCATATTCAAATATCATATTGCCTCATATCTACTAAGGCTCATTCCTTCATTCATTAAATATAACCTTACTTGAAGACAAATCCCCGACCCGAGTCCCGCGACGGGTCATCAGTCAAAACGGGGCTGACTAGATCTCAGTTTGACCAAACCCGTTTGGTCAAACCGGCTAGAAACAGAGTCTTTACCATTTAGACTTGAACATAAAATCATCATATTCATTTCATGCTATTTTATTCCAACTTCTAACATGTGAATTATTAAATCTGACGAAAACCCGCTTGACTTAAAGGATATCAAGTTAAACTACAATCTCGTATTATAATTTCTAACATGTGAGAAATAATAATATTATGAAAACCTTTTAATTAAATAATTTACTTATTAAAATTTCCCACTTGCTAAATATTACAAAACATAATATAATAATAACGATAAACTCAAAAATCGTCACAAGTCCAAGGGGGACCCACGGGCTGTTTTGGGCCGAGAAAGAACCGGGCCTGGACTGGGCCCACGGGCCTGGTTTGGGCTGTTTTGGGCTGTTTTGGTCGACTTTACTAAAAACCGTTTCTTAATATTTTCCGCATGCTTAACATATTTAAAACCCGTCAAAACAACAACAAAACAATCAAGTATCGACACAACCCAAAAGACCAAATCCCGGACCAACCCAGACCGGCCTGGACCGGGCCTGAACCGGCCTGAACCGACCTGGTTTGGGCTGGTTTTTCAGCCACCTTACACGGCCCTAACATCAAACAAAACCCAAATTATTTCCAACATGTTTTAATTAACAAACAACCATTTTAACAACCAATTTAACCATCATCCATACAAAAATCATGATTATGAACTAATCATCCAAATATGTCAAGAACACTAAGCATGTTAAAAATTCATACAACATAATAAAAATAACAACTTATCATGTTACTAGTTAGAACCGTAAATAACAATAATATAAACAAAAACAAAAGAATGTAACATTAATTCGTCGAGTAACTCGGAATCGTTACCTTAGCTAGCACAAAATCAAGTAGCACCAAAATAAGAACTAAAAGAAACCCGTCTACTAGTCTTCTTCTAAAATATACGAGTCACCAAACTCGTCTTCAAAATCTTCCCCTACAAGAAATGACAAGAATAACATTATTAGAATTAAAACTTGATTTCAAAAATTAAAGTGTTGAAAACGATTTTATCGGAATTGAAAATAAAACGTACTTGGAGATGAAGAGCGAAGAGGAGACTCTAGAAATATAAGTTAGGACGGATTTGAACAAGTAACGAAGGTTTTGTGATGATTTTGCTCAAGAACGATGAAGAACGATGAAGAACACCAAGAACGATTTTGATTATATTAAAGAAAGTATTAATTAGATATTAATTTGATTTAATGTAAAATGAAAAGATAAGTAGTGAATAATGGGGTGGGTGTGCCGTGTAGTTATAGAGTAATTAATGAGTCGGGTTTTGAAATTGTTGTTACGGGATTGACTCGGGTTTTATAATTATATTATGGTAATTGTTTAGATATAATTAGGTTTTATGATAGTTTAATTAAATATCTAGATATTAATTAGATATTATGTTATAGTAATCAAAAGAAAGAAAATATCTAGTCCTAAGAGAGGAGAAAGAGGCGTGTGAAATGAGAAGAAACCGGGTCTGATTTTAAGCGATTTGCGTAATTTAAACTGACGGATCGATAAAGTTACAAATATCTTAGATATTCAAATTAGTTTAATCAAAAGAATTAAAAGATCTAAAGTGAGTGGAAAAAGGTGACATGGGGCGTGTGACTCATGCAAGAGTCGGGTTTCGGGTTTGTTTCGGGATTTAAGATGACTCGGGAATAGTTAAATGACGTTCGGGGTTAAACCGTAAAACCTTCTCTTTAATTCGAATAAAATTCAAAATAATTATATTAAATTATCATAAATTCAAATAAATCTTAAAAATATAAATTTTTATTTTTTCAAATATAATTTCGGTCTTTCAAATTACGGGGTGAGTCGGAAAAGTCAACGAAAGTCAAAGTCGACTTAAGAGTCAAGAAAAGTCAAAGACGACTTAAAAGTCAAGAAAAGTCAAAGATGACTTAAAAGTCAAGAAAAGTCAAAGACGACTTAAAAGTCAAGAAAAGTCAAAGACGACTTAAAACGGGATTCTCATGGAATCTCGCGAAAATTCCAAATACGAACTCGGAAATTCCAAATTCGACTGGAAACAATAAATTCTAAATTAAAACTTAAATTTGCTGAAAAGTATCCGTAAAATATTTTCACTAGAAAAATAGGGTACATTTCGGGTTGTTACAATTGTTTTCTAAAACTGTTGTGATCCATCAGAGAATGGTTAGCAGGTGTTCATCAGGTAATTCGATGATCTTGCGTTGGGGAGTTGATGGGATTTCCGCTGTTGAGTCTTAGCTTCCGCATTCATGATTAGAGTCTTAGACATTACATTCATTGTCTTTATTTTTATCATTTGGATTATTGTTACGACGTTGTGTCGTCTGGATTTGGAATAATGTAACTTTATTTAAATATTTGATTTAATAAGTATGTTCTTTTATGGTCCATTTTGTATGTACTACCTTGGGCAACCGAGATGGTAGCATCATGATGAACTAGAGAGGTCTTGTAAGGCTCTTTTGTATATGGGGGTGTTACAAAGTGGTATTAGAGCGGCGATTTTGGAACCTAAAACCAATGAACCCGATGAACTTAGGAGTGTCTAATAAAATGGACCCAGGTATGAGTCATAGGGAGCTACCGCAAAGATTTTTTGGGAGACGTCCTAAAATCGCTACCTTGTCCCTATAGCTCTTATTCGATCACAACGGGGAAGTGTCGGGACATATATGTATGCTTGATGTGACTCCTATGTTAATGGTTGAGAATGATGTGAAGTGGAGGTAGAAATGAGCTTGAATATGATGGTATGATATTGAGCATGTACGATATTGAATATGCGTGAATGTTGATGATTATCATATAAGAATGTGTTTATTATTGGTAAACATGATATAATATGAGCTACATATGTTTATGTGAACATGTATGAGATACATACGAACTGAATGAATGCGATATAAGCAAGAGATGTATAGTATAATGTTATTATATGTGATATATTATGTATGTGTCATTAAGTGTTGTATTGGGGACCGTACTCTACATAGACCGACTAGGGCAGGGGACTCGACCGAGTAGAGGTTAATCGACCGAGTACCCTTGGCACTCGATCGAGTGTTGGGGTCTGATAAAAATTTTAAATGCTGAAATTTGTGACTCGAATGAGTGTATAGATGCACTCAACCGAGTAGTGTGAACTCGCTCGAGTGACCTTTTGGACTCGATCGAGTAGAGTACCCTGTATATTTAAGGGGATACTATTTTTGGGTGACTCGACCGAGTGCCATTTTAGACTCGATCGAGTAAAATTTCCTATAAATATTTGGAGGATTCTGTGTTTAGTGTACTCGATCGAGTACATGTAGTACTCGAACGAGTGAAATTGGCTCGGCCAAGGGGCATGATGCACTAGGCCGAGTTTATTTGTGACAGAACCGTAGTCCTTTTTCAGCCGTAGGCTTCTGCTTACGTTTTCATTTCTTATTGAAGATACCATGCCTGCAACAAGAGCTAGTGCGTCGACGGGAACCCATGAGTTCAGTGGTGAAGAGGTAGCCAGATAAGTTTAGTATAATGCAGCTCTTACCGAGACCATTAAGAACGTGGGGAAGGACCGAGACTACCATAAGCACAGCTATTACCCATCACCGACCCACTACCTATGAGGGTACGGGTGCAGCCCATCTGTTAGATAACTGGCACCGAGAGATGGAGAGCATATTCGAGGTCGTCTATTATCCAGTTGATCAAAACGCGTTCTACATGAGGAGTCACGCGGGAAAGTGGTGTTTCCGAGAGAGGCCAGCTATAAAGGAGTGTTTCAATAAGAATGGGGAGGAGGCTATACCGTGGGGAGAGTTCAAGGCCGAAATGAGGACAGAGTTTGTTCCTCAGCATGTGAGAGGGAAGCTCAGGGCCGAGTTTGACTAATTCCAAATGACTGAGAAGATGACCGTGACAGATTACTACAACAAGTTCACGGAGTTAGCAAGCTATGTCAATGATCTGCAGCGGAGTCAGAAGGCCTTATCCGACAAGTTTATAAAACAGTTAATCTTTAGGGTCATGAACAAGCTACATGTGCGAGTAGCTCCTGACCTTAACGAAGCTTATGTAAAGGCTGGGCAGCTTTACCGATTAACGGAAATTACGAAGGAGGCTAAGGATGCTATGGACAAAAAGAGGACGATAACTAGTGAGGGTGGAGGTAACTCTACCTGCAAGAAGGGTAACTTTTTTCAGACCAGATCTTACTCGGGTGGTGGCTATAGAGGGGGACATTAGTATGGAGGGAGCGATGGGCGTGCTGCGAGTAAGACTTCGGGATTAAGGTGTCCTTGTTGTCATGGTCTTGGCCACAAGAAATTTGTGTGTCCATCTTATGGGGGCTGGGGGTTATCAACCTTCATTCCAGCGAAGTTTTTCTCAGATTGCGGCGAGTAACCGACATGCGGGATCATGGAACCGGCAAGGGAATCAGAGTGTTACCGGCGGTGGCTATAACCGTAATGGAAGGAACTACCAGTGGCAGAATAATAATTGGACACAGAGTTCGGCATCAAAGACTTTGGCATCTGCTAGCACAGTGTAGGGAGGAGGCTAGAAGAACAGTGGCAAACAGTTCATGAAGGATAAGCAAGCAGTGGAAGAAGATGCTCAAATGGTTGCTGGTACTTTTCTTGTCAATCATATTCCAACCTTCGTTCTATTTGATTCAGGGGCAACCCATTCGTTTGTTTCTAAGAGTCATGATGTGTTGTTGGGGCTTAGAGATTACGAGTCTGTAAGGAATGAGGTGTTCATACCTTCTGGGGAGTCATTGTCTTGTAATAGTTTGTTCAAGGGTGTGTCTATGCTTATGGGGAGGTAGACTTTCCTATTAATTTGTTTGAATTTCCTTTAGATGGGTTTGAGGTCATTGTCGGGATAGATTGGATGGGGAAGTATAAGGGAAATTATAGATTGCCATCAAAATAAAGTGTCTTTAAGAGGTCCTAAAGGGGGTTAGAGTGTCATACCGAGGGTTTGTTTTGAAACCCAAGGTGAAGTTGATTTCAGCCATTACCTTGAAGTCGTACCTGAGGGAGGGCTACCCGATGATCTCGTGCCATGTGAGAGATACCAGAGTTGAGGAGCCGACGGCGAACCAGATTTAAGTGGTGAGTGCGTTTGTTGATTTCTTTCCAGAGGAGATACCGGGATTACCTACTAAGAGGGACATTTATTTCAGCTTGGAGTTGAAGCCAGGTACGGGACCAATTTCTAAGACCTCGTATCGCATGGGGCCGAAATAGCTTGAGGAATTGAAGAAGCAGTTGAATGAGTTGTTGAACAAGGCATACATTAGACCTAGTGTATCATCGTAGGGTGCACTAGTGTTGTTTGTAAAGAAGAAAGATGGTAGTTTACGGTTATGCATTGATTACCGTGAACTGAACCAAGTGACGGTGAAGAATAGGTATCTATTACCTAGAATTGACGATTTTTTCGACCAATTGAGTGGAGCCGGAGTGTTCTCGAAGATAGATTTGAGGTCGGGTTATCATCAGCGAAGGTTAAAGGATGTTGGCATTCAGAAGACGGCTTTTCGTTTAGAGTATGGGCATTATGAGTATGTGGTGATGCCGTTTGGGTTGACTAATGTACCCGCGGTGTTCATGGACCTTATGAACCGGATCTTTAGTCCATATCTGGACACGTTCGTGATGGTGTTTATGAAAGTTCATAGACCCTAATTAGACTCCTCTAATTAGTTACTAAATTACTTGTTAATTTAGTGTTTAATATAGATCTATGTAACATGCATGCAAATTAAAATGCATAATAAAAAGTAAGAAGAAATTTCCTTACATTGGGAAATTTCGGTTTATATGGGCACAACAAGAAACACCTTTCTTGTTGATCTTGTGCTAGAAAGAAATAGATGCTCCTCCTTGTAATCTTCAAGTAAAAAGATCTCCTTTAAGATGCACCCAAGAGAAAACCCAAACTAATCACTTAGTTTTTTACTAGAAAACACAAGTGATAATATGAACTAATATTAGATTTATTACTACTCTAGTAATAGGAAAAATATTAGTGTTTGAGAGTTTTAGAGAGATGAGGATTTTAGTGAGATAAACATGCAAAATAAGAATGAACAAGTAAAGTAAAATGAACAACAATCTTGTCCATTTAAGGACACATGGTCCGGCCAAAGAGAGCCCTTGTGGCCTCTTATTTTGTTTAAAATAATCTCATGCAAATTAGTTGAGTGTAGTAGTGAATAAGACCATGATCATGTGTCATAAACATGACATGATCACATGTTGTAGTGTAATACAAGAAACAACAATCATCATGTTATACACTACCAAATTTTCGGCCCCCACTAGTGTCATGTGGTCCATTTTGATTTTTGATATTTGTCCCACAAATACTTATAATCATATGCTTAATTATCTTGTATAATTAAGGGTTAATTTGATCATATAACAATTTTATGACTCAAATTAATAAATAATATACACTTAACTTTTAAGTGATATTTTATCATTATATCAATATATAATGGGTCCCACAATGCCTAGTTAGTTTATTTTACAACTCCTTGTAAATATAATTAACTAATCACCTCTACCTCAAAGTATATGCATAACCTCAACTAATTTAATGAATTAACTATTAATCATTAAATTAAATCTTATTCAATCGTATTAAAATAAGACGTAAAATTTATTCCGTCAATTATCGTATAATTGACTAATAAACTTATCCGGAATGAGTTCGTAACTCAATTTCCAATAAATAACTCTCGTAACTAAACATATATCAAATATATATGTAAAGTACTAATTAATATGTATCGTATACAAATAATTAGATTTGATGTTTGGGTCTCATCCTATAGGTGTGACTGAAAGGGGTCAGTTGATTACCGCCGTCATACGACAATAACGTCTAACTCTAGTCAGCTGACCGTTATCGATTTATGTTAATCAACTGACGTGGAGTATCAAAATACTAGTCATCCCACTAATATTCCAAAATGAGATTTATAATATAAATGCACTATTGTGGAGGACTCTTGCTCCAACAATCTCCCACTTGTCCGATACAAGTTGTGCATATAGCCACACTATTGCAGAGGACTCCTACTCCCACAATATCTCCCACTTGTCACGAAAAGTTGTGTGCTACCAATTCTCTTGTCACTTTTGTGTCACATCCCCCCACTCATCGCAAGGTGTCTTTCAGGTCGCACTTGCGATTGGAAAAATAAATTGAGTGGTTTTCTCGATCTGGAGAGTAACTGTCTGACCGGAAAATCTACCATAGATCTTATCCGAGCGTGGCCACGCATTTCTAGTCACTTCTCTTCGAGTGGCCCGAAGATGTTAATACCCAACGTGGGTGGACAATTCCTGTTGACCCAACTTACGATGTATAATGCAGATCACCATGACCCAGTAAATGCCCATCGGCCTCCTTTCACGGCACGACCTAGGACAAAAACCAAAGTCAATCGGAAATTACACCGACTCAGGTAAATGGTCGCCAGTCTAAAGAATCGACTCATAGGAATATAATAGAAATCCCCGCCACGACCAGGCTTCAACAATTTTGATAAGGGACTCTATCATGGTCACTGTCCGACAGAGTGTCTCTACAGTCTGTCTATGTAAACGATCAGTCATCCCCATGACCCCATGGTGCTGAACCAACCATCGATCGACTTACAATATAGTCATTTCGAGACGTCACCTTATGCAAATGACTAGGGACAATTACTAAGTTCATCATGTTCACTTGAATTGGGTTCAACCTTTCTTATAACCAATTAGGACAAAACAAAGTAATAAAATTTAGTCAATACTAAATAAAAGAGCTCGTATAAAACTCGAACAATGAACGCAATTATCATATATGTAAACATTGATACAATATTCAATTATTACATATCACATAATCTAGAGGAATTCAGGAACTCGTCTTAATCCCATCGAGACGACATGACTGTCATGTTTAGCCTTTGTAAGAGGCTTGGTTAGAGGATCAGCGATGTTATCGTCTGTCCCAACCTAACATACATCTATTTCCTTCCTCTCCACGTAATCTCTAATTACATGGTATTTCCTAAGTACATGTCTAGACTTGTTACTAGACTTGGGCTCCTTTGCTTGAAAGATAGCCCCACTGTTATGACAATACATCGTGATGGGATATGTGGCAGTAGGATCAACTTCATGCGTTCAATCTCCTCGGTGACGGTAGGACTCTGGGATTTACTCAGAGTGATACCATGACCTATTGGAAGGAAGCCTCTCTTAGAGTCTTTCATTTTGAACCGATCAAGAATCTTATCTATATAAGCTTCTTGACTTAATGCTAGTATCCTCTTGGATCTATCTCTATAGATCCGGATACCCAAAATGCGTTGTGCCTCTCCCAAATCCTTCATCTGGAAATGTTTCCCAAGCCACTCCTTGGTAGAAGTAAGCATTGGTATGTCATTCCCAATGAGAAGTATGTCATCCACATACAAGATAAGGAAAGTAACTTTGCTCCCACTAAACTTCATGTATAAACATGGTTCCTCGACACTTCGAGTGAATCCATTTTGTTTAATTACATGATCGAAGCGATGATTCCAACTCCTTGATGCTTGCTTAAGACCATAAATGGATCTCTTAAGTTTGCATACCTTCTTAGGGTTGGATTTATCCTCAAAACCTTCAGGTTGTGTCATGTACACTTCCTCTTCTAGAATCCCATTCAAGAAGGCGGTTTTGACATCCATTTGCCAAATTTCATAGTTATAAAATGCGGCAACCGCTAAGAGAATCCTAATGGATCGAAGCATAGCGACTGAGGCAAAAGTTTCGTCATAGTGTAAACCATGAACTTGAGTGAAGCCTTTTGCCACCAATCTAGCTTTGTAGACATCAATATGTCCATCTATGCCATTCTTGATCTTGTAGATCCACTTGCACTGAAGAGGTCGCACCTTCTCTGGTAAGTCTACCAAGTCCCATACTTGATTTTCGTACATAGAATCCATTTCGGATTGCATGGCCTCAAGCCAATGCGTGGAGTCGGGACTAGAAACGGCCGACTTGTAGGTTGTGGGTTCATCACTTTCAAAAAGTAATAAATCACCATCTCCCTCGATACATCCGAGATAACGATCAGGTTGATAACTAATTCTACTTGACCTTCTAGGGACAATATCCGTTTCAGACGAGGAGGGAACATTTTCCTCCACTTCATTTTTGGTTTGTGGCTCTCGAACTTCGTCAAGTTCGAATTTTCTCCCACTCTACCTTTTAGAAACGAAATCGCTTTCTAGAAAGCCAGCATCATGAGACACAAACACTTTGTCCTCATGACGGTTGTAGAAGTAATATCCACGAGGCTCCTTAGGATATCCTACAAAAAGACATTTGTCGGATCTGGGTGCGAGCTTGTCATTAGACTTCTCATGAACAAACGCCTCGCAACCCCAAATTTTCATAAACGACAAATAAGGAACCTTTCCTTTCCATATTTCATATGGAGTCTTATTGGCCGCTTTAGTCGGGCTACGATTTAGTGAAAATATTGCGGTTAAGATGGCAAATCCCCAAAACGAGTCAGGAAGCTCTGTAAGACTCATCATCGACCGAACCATATCTAATAAAGTTCGGTTTCTCCTTTCAGACACACCATTTAATTGAGGTGTTCCAGGAGGAGTCCATTGTGATACTATACCGCAATCTTTTAGGTGTGAATCAAATTCATAATTTAGATATTCACCACCACGATAGGATCGTAGGGTTTTTATCTTCTTATTCAATTGGTTTTCCACTTCATGTTGAAACTCTTTGAACTTTTCAAAGGCTTCACTCTTATGACTCATTAAGTAGACGTATCCATATCTACTCAAATCGTCGGTAAAAGTAATGAAGTACTTGTAACCACCTCTAGCTTGGAGAGCCATTGGGCCACATACATCGGTATGTACAAGGCCTAATACTTCACTTGCTCGTGTCCCTTTTCCCGTAAAAGATGCACGAGTCATGTTGCCCAAAAGACAAGATTCGCATTCACCATAAGATTCGTAATCAAATGTTTTGAGAAGTTTCGTTGAAACAAGTCTCTTTATGCGTCGTTCGTTTATATGTCCTAAACGACAATGCCAAAGATATGATTGATTAGGTTCACCTAATTTGAGCTTCTTGCTTTCTACATGATATATTTCATTAACATTATCAAGAACATAGATACCTCCAATAGAGATGGCTTTACCATAAAACACATCATTAAAAGAAAACGAACAACTATTGTTCTTGATTACAAAAGAGAAACCCTCCGCGTCAAGTACGGAAATGGAGATAATGTTCTTAGTCAAGGAGGGTACAAAATAACAATTATTTAAATACAACTCAAGACCACTAGCTAAGGTTAGTACATAAGTTCCTACGGAGACGGCGGCAACTCTTGCTTCATTCCCCATTCGTAGGTCCACATCACCCTTGGCTAGTGCTCGCACGTCCTTCAGCCCCTGCAAGTGATTACAAAGGTGAGAACCACATCCAGTATCAAATACCCAAGTGGAAGTGCAAGCATAGTTAATATCTATCATATAGAGAGAAGAGAGGATTATACCTGACGGTGTCACACATCCGTCCTTCTTATCCTTCAAATACTTGGGACAATTGCGTTTCCAATGTCCCTTGCCTTTACAATAAAAGCATTCGGCTTCGGCGTGCTTCTTACCCTTAGCCTTGGCATTGCTATTCATAATAGCTTTGCCCTTTCCCTTTCCTTGCTTCTTAAATTGGGCCTTGGCTTTTCCCTTCCCCTTTTGAACCCCTAGCTTCAAGTTCTTCAATCTCATTGTAAGAACATCCTTTTGCTCACTCCCACTTGCTTCCATATCCCTTTCGACTTGGGTAAGGAGAGCATGGAGCTCGTGAAAGCTCTTATCCATGCCATGCATGTAATAGTTTGCCCTAGCTTGGGCAAACTTGGGAGGAAGTGAGTGAAGGATGCGGCCAACCGCTAGCTTCTTAGGAATCTTGACCCCTAGACGATCTAGAGTGTCAACATGTTCCACCATCTTAAGCACATGTGGGCCAACCTTTTGGCCCTTCTCTAGCTTGGCTTCAAAAAGCCTAGTCATAGCATTGTATTGGCGAATCTCGGGTGATTGAGAAAAAGCCAACGTCACCCTAGAGAATATCTCATATGCTCCAAGGGTGATGTATTGTTGCTTAAGGCTTGAGGACATCGACCAAATCAAGACCATCTTGACGTCGTTTGCTACCTTAAGGTATTCCTCATAGGCAGCTTTGGCCGCATTAGTGGCTCTTGGGCCGGGTTCATTGGGAAGTGGCTCGGTCAAGTAGCGCAAAACGTTATCCGATAACGCCGCGCCCTTGATCGTTTGCTCCCACTCGACGAAATTAGTTCCATCGTCTTTTAAGATGCATTTGTCCATAACGGACCTTAGCCATGAGTCTTTTCCTAGTTGAACGGTGTTGTTATTGTTTGCCATTGCGAATTATGAATAACTACAACAAAATTAGGAAATATTAACATTCATTGTTTTAATCAATTTTACTTGTATAACCAATTTAAACAAGTCACTCATATAATGACCCCTCACGAAATTATATAAGCGATTCCGAGACCCGCATTTTAGACAAAAGAACATGTTATGCAACTTTTATGTAAAAGACGGTAAGTCAACTTTTGACTAATTCTACTCCTAGAACTCTCGGTCGACGGATTTCAACTAAACCCATCTCCTAGTCCCAAGATAACGCTTATCTTGTTGAGTCCAACCCAATTTAGGCGTGTGATCGTATCACCCTACTTACCCGAGGTAAAAAGGTCCACGTTGTGGTTGTCCTAATGAACACGGGATTCATAGGTGCTTCAATTGGTAAGGCTAAATCTCAATTCCTTTTTAAGTTATGTGAGAGGTCTTGCCAATTTTAGTTATTAATTCCCTATAAGTGAACTAAGTCGGTGAATTTTGAATAACGTTGAATTGACAATCGATAAATAAAACGCATGTTGGTGATTTTGGCATGTGCGGAAAAATAAAGCAAGCAATCAAATTAAATCCTAGTATGGCCACCTAGCTAATCTAATTAACTAGATGATTACAAATCGGAAACCAACTCCTTGGTCTCTTGCCTCTTCATGGAACGCCTTCCAATATGGCACCGTCTTTTGGAACACCGACTTTGGGAATCACCGTCTTCACAATAAATAATTACAAAAATACAAATGAATACATAGAAAATTCCTATTATACATTTCATCTATAAAATGAAATTATTAATTATTACAAAACGGCGATACGAAATCGCAATAAATTACAACCGAATCGGTATTCCCTTACATTACGGGTAATACCGATTAAAATATCTAAGCCATACTAGGTACAACTTGCAATAAAATAAATAAATGACATTCATTCATTCAACAACATAAATAAAACTGTGTAAAATCATGCCAAAATCATCCTCAACACTTGTCATGTTCATTCTAGCTCGGTTTTTACGAATTTTATCGATTTTATCTACTAAAAATCAATAATCAACACTTAAATCGTATTTAAGCTCCAACTAATTATCTAAACTGATTTAGAACTCAAAATTAGTTCCCAATAATTTTATTTGTATTTAGTTAGTTTGAACTGATCGTATTTGCTATTTAAAGAGGTTTAATCATAACTTTTATGAATTAAACCCAAAATAAAATGAAAAACCATTAAAATTGAAAAAAAGAATGTTTGTACATACTGGAACACTTCCAGGAACCTCAAGAACAAAAAACATTTGCCCAAAAAATTTGAAATGATTTTATGAACAAATAGCTTTATAAGAATCGGTTTTTATCAGATAAAAACCAACTAAAATAGTAAAATGATGAAACAAAATTTCAAATTTTACCAGGATGATATAAATAATATTTTAAAATGTACAAAAAATTTTGAACTCCAGAAAGTCTCGGTTCAATTTTAAGAACAAAATAACTCCTTTAAATTTATTTTTATCCAATAAAAATCAATAACCATGCAATACATGACCAAATGTCACGAAACTTTACATACAATATGTAAACCATGCATGTGAGATCATATTAAAAATTTGAGGCCAGATTCAACATGCAACTATTTTTAGTTAACTTTTAACATAAAACCGCATGTTAACTCGGTTTTAAAGGCCATAAATCATAATAAATAGCAAATTAATTCGTAAATTCACCAAATTCGACCACAAACATTTTGGGTCAGTAGGTATGCATGAAAATCAGAAAATTTCGTGAAAACCATTTTTTAACATAAATTTTCGATTTTACTCAAGTTATCGTATAACCCGATTTTAATGCTCAAAATCAACATGCATGCTACAAGCTAGCTCTGATACCACATGAATGTTCATAGACCCTAATTAGACTCCTCTAATTAGTTACTAACTTACTTGTTAATTTAGTGTTTAATAAAGATCTATGTAACATGCATGCAAATTAAAATGCATAATAAAAAGTAAGAAGAAATTTCCTTACATTGGGAAATTTCGGTTTATATGGGCACAACAAGAAACACCTTTCTTGTTGATCTTGTGCTAGAAAGAAATAGATGATCCTCCTTGTAATCTTCAAGTTAGAAGATCTCCTTTAAGATGCACCCAATAGAAAACCCAAACTAATCACTTAGTTTTTGACTAGAAAACACAAGTGATAATATGAACTAATATTAGATTTATCACTACTCTAGTAATAGGAAAAATATTAGTTTTTGAGAGTTTTAGAGAGATGAGGATTTTAGAGTGATAAACATGCAAAATAAGAATGAACTAGTAAAGTAAAATGAACAACAATATTGTCCATTTAAGGACACATGGTCCGGCCAAAAGAGAGCCCTACTGGCCTCTTATTTTGCTTAAAATAATCTCATGCAAAATATTTGAGTGTAGGAGTGAATAAGAATATGATCATGTGTCATAAACATGACATGATCACATGTTGTAGTGTGATACAAGAAACAACAACCATCATGTTATACACTACATGAATTCGGCCCCCACTAATGTCATGTGGTCCATTTTGATTTTTGATATTTGTCCCACAAATACTTATAATCATATGCTTAATTATCTTGTATAATTAAGGGTTAATTTGATCATATAACAATTATATGACTCAAATTAACAAATAATATACACTTAACTTTTAAGTTATATTTTATCATTATATCAATATATAATGGGTCCCGCAATGCCTAGTTAGTTTAATTTTACAACTCCTTGTAAATATAATTAACTAATCACCTCTACCTCAAAGTATATGCATAACCTCAACTAATTTAATGAATTAACTATTAATCATTAAATTAAATCTTATTCAATCGATATTAAAATAAGACGTAAAATTTATTCAGTCAATTATCGTATAATTGACTAATAAACTTATCCGGAATGAGTTCGTAACTCAATTTCCAATAACTAACTCTCGTAACTAAACATATATCAAATATATATGTAAAGTACTAATTAATATGTATCGTATACAAATAATTAGATTTATGTTTGGGTCTCATCCTATAGGTGTGACCGAAAGGGGTATGTTGATTACCGCCGTCATACGACAATAACGTCTAACTCTAGTCAGCTGACCGTTATCGATTTACGTTAATCAACTGACGTGGAGTATCAAAATACTAGTCATCCCACTAATATTCCAAAATGAGATTTATAATATAAATGCACTATTGTGGAGGACACTTGCTCCAACAGTTTATTGACGATATCTTGTTCTATTCTAAGACTAAAGAGGAGCATGCAAAGCATCTTAGGAATGTATTGCCGATTTTGAGGGACAACCAGTTGTATGCTAAGTTGTCTAAGTGTGAGTTTTGGCTAGAGAAGGTGGGGTTCTTGGGGCACATCATATTAAAGAAAGGTGTGATGGTAGATCCTAGTAAGATTGAAGCAATGTCTAACTTGGAAGCACTGAAGAATATGGCTGAGGTGAGGAGTTTCCTGGGTTTAGCTGGTTATTATAGGAGGTTTGTGAAGGCCTTCTCAAAGATTGCTAGACCTATGACGGCATTAATGAGGAAGGAGAAAAAATTTCGCTGCGATAAGAACTATTAGGCTGCGTTACAAACCTTAAAGGAGCGTTTGACCACAGCTCATGTCCTAGCATTACCTGATAGAAGTGATAATTTTCAGGTTTTTACGAATGCGTCGCAGTGTCGATTGAGTTTTGTGCTGATGCAGAACAGGAAAATGATAGCTTATGCTTCAAGGCAGTTGAAGACTTATGAGGAGAACTACCCTACTCATGATCTGGAGTTCGGTGCGGTGGTGTTCGTATTGAAGATTTGGAGACATTAGTTGTATGGGGCAAGCTTTAAGGTGTTTTCATACCAGAAGAGTTATACATCTATACCTTAGAAGGAGTTGAAAATGAGGCAGCGGAGGTGGATGGAGTTGATCGGGGACTATGATATGGAGATTATCTACCATTAGGGGAAGGCTAATGTTGTTAATGATGCTTTGAGCCGGAAGAGTGTACATTCCTTGTGCACAGCGATGTCCTTGATGCGCTTGAGGGATGAAGTAGCAAAGATGGGGATCCATGTGATTCAAAAGGGGGAAGCTACTAGAGATCTGATGATTGAGCCGGAATTGTATGACGATATTAGGAGCAACCAATTAGAGGATCCTAAGATTCAGCTCTGGAGAAAAGGGGTGGAAGATTGTACACGTCCTAGCTTTTCGATTCATGGGTCGATGGTGTGTACCGAATGATCCGGAGTTGAGAAAGGTGATTTTGAGTGAGGCTCATTGTACTCCCTATTCGGCTCATATGGGTGGGGATAAGTTGTATAAAGATCTAAAGAAGACTTTCTGCTGGCCGGGAATGAAGAAATTTGTTGTTGATTTTGTGGCGAGATGTTTGACATGCCAGCGAGTTAAAGGGAAGCAGCGAAGACCGCATTGTAAGATTCAGTCTCTTTAGGTTCCAAAGTGGAATTGGAAGTCTATATCCATGGATTTTGTGGTAGGACTTCCGAGATCGTATACGGGGAATAATATGATTTGGGTGATTGTGGATCGGTTGACCAAGTCAGCTCATTTCATTCCTATGAAGGATACTTGGAGCAAGATCGAGCTAGCTTTGGCTTATAGGCAGCATGTGGTGAAGCTGCATGGAGTGCCTAGTGACATTGTGTCTGATCGTGATGCAAGGTTTATTTTGCTATTTTGGAAGGAATTGCAAGAGCTTATGGGGGACAACATTGCAAGACTTTGGAGGATATGTGGAGAGCTTGTGTGTTATCTTTTAGTAGGAGTTGGGAAGATAAGCAGGATTTGATCGAGTTTTCATAAAACAACAGTTACCATACTAGTATTAGGATGACACCACTCGAGGCTTTGAATGGGAGGAGATGCAGGAGTGCAGTGTGTTGAAATGATAGTTCTGGGGCAATTATTCTTGGACAACAAGTGGTTCAGGACATGATCGAGCAAGTGAAATTGATTTGCAAGAAGATGAAAGCAGCGCAAGATCGTTAGAAGAGTTATGCATATCTACATCGGCGGGATATTGAGTTCAAGGTGGGTGACAAAGTTCTTCTAAAAGTGTCACCTATGCGTGGGATGATGAGATTTGGGAAGAGGGGCAAGATGAGCCAGAATTTTATTGGTCCTTATGAGATTGTGGATCGGATTGGAGAGGTGGCATACCGTTAAGCCTTACCACCTGCTCTAGACCGGATCCATAATGTGTTTCATGTGTCTCAGCTGTGGAAGTATGTGAGTGATCTGTGTCACGATCTAAAGGCCGAGACCATTGAGCTTGATGAGGCACTTTCCTATGTTGAGGTGCCAAAGGAGATCCTGGATCAAAAGGTGCGCAAGACGATAAATGGAGAGACAACTCTACTAAAGGTGTTATGGCCTAACCATAACGTGGAAGAGGCTACTTGGGAACCTGAAGCTGCCATGAATAAGCGGTACCCGCATCTTTTTGAGGAGGCATGTTCAGTTACGAGGTCTTAACCTTGTTCTTAAGGGGAGGGGGGAGATAAATGCATTACGTTTTGGTTGTTTTAACTGGTTTTGGTTAGTATTTAGCAGTAGTACTAGTGGTTGTGCTGATCTTGTTGTGATATGTTTTGTTGGGTAAAGATCATAGAGTTGACTTTGTTGTGTGCAAGTTGTTGTCTTGTACTCGTACTGTTTGTACTTATTGGCTCGGGATAGTTGTGTTGGTAAGAGTATGAGTTGTGAACTTTGAGGATGAAGTTCGTTCTTAAGGAGGGAAGACTGTAATACTTCGTATTCTGAGTACTGTGTACTTGGTCGAGTAGAGGTAACTCGACCGAGTGTGTTTGGTACTCGGTCGATTAGAGTGTGTTGAAGCATATAGTTATATTATTGGTTTTGATAATGACTTGTTTGAGTCTATAAATGTTTATGCTTGAGCTTGTAATTGGCTTTTTAGCCTTTGTTAGATTAAGCATGGTTAAGCATGGTTGGCATAAAGCTATAACCTTGATGATTTGTGAAGTAAATGTACGGCAAGGTTAAAGGTGTTTGACCCATAACCTTGACAAGCTCAAGATCGAAGATAAAGATTCTATAGAAACTTGCAGAGCTCAAAATGAAGAGCTCAAGATTCTAATGAAGTGATGATTCACATAATGAAGATCTCCATGAAGATTTGTAGTATAGATCGTCGTCCAATAACGGTATCTTTCATGTAATTTTGGGAAGTATAGTTATAGTTGTTTTTGTTGGAGCTAGTGTCCTCCACAGTTAGTGTGATAACAGCTAAGGTTCAAAGGGTATACTTTGTATTATAATCAGTTGATTAACGTTTATCGATAACGGTTGACTTGCTAGATAAGTTTGACGTTATTGTCATACAGATGGCGGTGATCAACTGATCCCTAAAAGTCACACCTAAAAGATGTGTTTGAGAGATGTGATTATTTGAGAAAATAATCATATTGATGCCTTATTAAATGACTAAAAGGTTAGTCGATGTATTTGACTAAAAGGTTAGTCAATGTGATGATGATACGATTATTTAATAACGATTAAATAATTTAGCTGGTAATTGAATATAAAATGTTATATTTAATCAATGTATATAATGTTGGTCTAAACTAAATGTAAACTGTTATATTTAAGTTGGCGGATATGTATTACACGATATTATTATAGTGTATTGGTCCGGCATTACTCGGTTTATATGACGGTCCATTACTAGTAATAATTAGAATACATATTACATTATGTACATATTAAATGATATGATAACTACCTAATATAGGTTGAGAGGAATAAGGAAACTAGGTTTTTTTATTCTTTCCTCTTGATTTACACGGTTAGAGGAGGGAGTATTAAAAGAGAAAAATCGTTTTTCTAAAAACCCTAATTGACTCTAATCTCACGGCACAAGGGTGAAAAGAGAAGAAAAATTCTGATTTTTAACTCTCTCATTCATCTCCATATTCATCATCATTATACACACAAAATTAGAAGTAATTTTTGGGTATTCGTTCTAGCACGACGAAGGCATTTCTTGAACCATCTTGGGTGTAACGATTAGGAGAATACCTACTTTGGTATTTGTTCTTAGGCCTTTTGCTAGGACCGAAGGTTATTTCTTAATCTCTTGTTTTATATTATGCAATTTCATTTATGACTAGAAATTCATATAGTTATAATTTCATTATAATCCGAATTATTTAAAGGGAAGTATACCGATATTTTCCACAAGTGGTATCAGAGCCTTAGGCTATGAAATTATTTTAGGGTTTTTCTACATGATACCCCCATGTTTTTTCGAATTCTACGTGGTACCCCTTAGTTTTTAAAATTATCACTGGTACCCCTATACTTAGCAAACTACTATAAATCAAGTTTTAAAACAATTAATATTTTACAAAGAAATATGTTTGTGATTGTCTAAGGATATTTATGATAACGACATGCAAAATTATTGTCAAAAGATCAATAAAAAGTGCATAATATAAACGTTTAAAACAGGCAGTTTAGTGCATTTTGGGTATTTTGAGAGGTTTTTAATAAGTTTAGGGGCATCATGTAGATTTTGAAAAAACGAAGGGTACCATGTAGAATTCGGAAAAATACAGGGGTACCATGTAGAAAAACCCATTATTTTATATGTTTTTCCATTAAATGATTGGTATAATCTACATAAAATAAAAAAATAAAAAAATAAAGTTGTTGTAAATTTTTTTTTCCGGCCGAAATTTTTTTGTGTCGTGTGTTTTTTTTTTTAGGGTTCCATTTTTTATTCATAAATGTTGTTGTTTTAATGTGTTAAGATAATAATATAATGAATTAGTTGATGTTTTGATTTAATGAGGATTAAATTGAAATGAAAATGGAATTTGTTTTGGATGTTAAAGAACATTCATTTTGCTAATTTTTCGGTATGAAAATACAAAATAATTATGGTTAGTTGGGTATTTTGATAATCGATTAATCATGATTTAGATATTTATTTTAAAAGGTTAATTTGAATCATCTAGTTTGTATCAATGTTTAATAATGATTAGATGTTGAATGTTTGTACCGATCTAGTTTTATTAGCATGATCAATTTAAAAAGATTAATTTGTTTTTTTTTTCTGTTCACCGTGGCTACTGCTACTGTTCATAAAAAAAAAATTTAGGGTTTGTTTTTCGTTTTTTTTATATTTAAAACCGAGAGAGAGAAAAAGCAAAATCAAAAAAAAAAAAATTTTGGTACCTGCTACTGTTCACGGCTACTGTTCATCCGTGAATAGTGAAAAAAAAAATTTTGTTTTGTTTATTGCATTATAAAGATAATGTATGTTGTTTGTTGTTGTGAAAAAGTTCACAATGATAGATACCCTATTATTTTAAAAAAAAGGTTTAAAATAATGTTGAATTTAATTTATGTTATACCCGATAATATGAATTAAATTGGGTTATGGTTGATTAAAATTGTTGTGTGCAATTAAGGAATTGTCACATAATTTTGATCATTTTAAAGTTTTGATCATTTTAAAGTTTTGATCATTTTAAAGGTGGTTTGGATAAATTAATCATCATAATTAATGAATTATGTCTTGAATGTTTAATTTATTACGTTGATGCATATTATTTTGTTGAATGAATGGATGAATGGATTATTTTGGTATTTTTACAAGAGGTTGTAATTTGTATTGCTTAGTGTGACCTTAGTAGATTATGTTATCGTAATGATGGTAACATGGTCTTTGATGTATTTTGAGATCTCGAATCTCCCCTTTGTAATCTTTAATTATAATTTTTTAAATTGGAATGTAAATAGGTTTATATTTTGTAATTTTTAAAAAATTGTATTTTTGAGAAGACCAAAGATGGAGATCGGATAGCTCACTCCCGCTACATGGACCAAGATGGAACATCAAGTCAAGCTTCTAGGGTCCATAAGGATGGATTCCAAAGTGTAATTTTTGTTCTATTTTGATAGGATAGGCCATACTAGGACTTTGTACTTTGATTTTCATTTTTCCGTTCTTATTGTTTTTCTTTTGCATGATAATTAGTGCATCATATTCCGCCTAAACCAAACCACCTACTTCTTAATTGCATGAAAATTGACTCATAGATTGTATGTTAATTATCATGGACATCCAGATGTCACTCAAAATTCTAAAAGCTATCATCTTAAATTATTCATTCTCTAAATGCTAGATCATTCGTTCACTTAAATGAATAAAATTAAAGCTGATGGACCTTCCTCTAAAACCCAAAAGTGAGATTAGTCTTTATAGGGAAAACTGCTATGAATCCCTTCTTCGTCGGTAGGCATATAGGACCTTACTCTCCATATGATCCCTTCTACGTTGGGTAAGTAGTATGTGTTGACCTATTTTACCTCAACATTATAGTCCGAGTAATATCTCGTGACTATGATGGACTAAAAATAGAATTTACAGAAATTTATCGACCAGGAATTCTTAAAGTAGAGTTAGCTAAGAAGTTGGCTTATCAATTTACAGAAATTGAGTCTTGGGATCATTTATATAATACTTGAGGGAGGTCAATTGTATAAATGCAAGAGTCTTCGCATTAATCGGTCTTGCATTAGACTTAATTAAAACGATGAAAATGCTTATTATGTTTTATCTCCTTTTTCGCAGTGTAGCATTCATTTATAACGATAAAACTGTTATTACCAATGGCTGGACATGCTGATGCCCCTATGCCAAGTGCCACGCTAGCACACGAATCCTAACTTAAGATGTTCATGGACAACATGAATCAGTCCACGCAACTGAAGAATAACGGGTCCAACTTTGTGGACTGGGAGGCTTCATTACGGAATGCTGCCATAGTTGACGGTAAGCTCAAGTACTTGACTGAGCCACTACCGCCTAACCCAGGCCCCAATGTAGGAGCCAATGAATCACTTGCTTATAGTGATTTCGTAATGGAGGCGTGCACTGAAACTATTCAGAAAGACAACTAAACAATGACAATTTGATTGAGGTTCAGACACTTTGCAAATACTCTGTTTCTGTTTGGACTGATTGACAAAGAACTAGGATAGGACCTTAACCAAAGCACAAAGCCAATGATTGAGGGTTGAAATTTGATCCCAGCACACAGCTAAGGACCCAAGCTCACTTCCAAGCACAAAGCAAAGGAAGTTGTCTCAAGCACACAGCCAAGAGATGCAACAGAAACAATGTTTCAGTTTTATGTTTTACTTCAAATCTGGTTTGCATTTCATTAGGTAAAGGCCTTATATAGGCAACAAGGATACAACTCAGACGTTAGGAGATATCTAGGGCCACAAAGGCATACAACATGAAACAAAATAACAGCTACAAACTTGCAGGAAAACTGACATAAAGTAGATAAAGCAGAAAAGTAATTCTAATAGGACAATCTGCCTTAATGGGGTTGTTGGGGTTGAAACTGGTGGAGGGGTGGACTTCTGAGCTTGATTCTTGAGCTCAACTGAAGTGGGATGGATGCCAAAGGTCCTGCTAAAAGGCCCTCGAGTTTGTTTGATCATAAAAGGAAAGTTTGATAGTGACATGTTAACTACTGCAAAAGACTGAAATCTGGACAGTCTGAAGTTGTCCTTAAGCTAACTCTTTGTGTGTTTGTTTCTTGGAACGGAAGTCCTGGGGAAAGTTGTAGAGGACCTTCCCAAGACATAGGTTTGAGAGTTGGTTAGGCTTGTTTGATTGTGTGAGGCCCCCATGGACCCTGTTTAGAAAGGCTGTGATAGGCTGTTTTTGGCTGAGGGCTGTTTTTGTTGTGTTGGGTTTGTTGGGTTGTTGGCTGTGCCTTGTTGTGGCTTAGTCTTGGGAAGTGGATGGCTAGGCTTTGTTCTGGTTGTGGTGGTGTTGTCTTAGCAGGCTTGAAGTGGTTGTGGCTTGGACTGAATATGACATTGTCATAACTGGTCATGGTGTTGTCTGAAAGGATGTTGTTGTCTTGAATGGTGTTGTTGTCTTGATGTTGAGTCTTGTCTTGAGCTCGTGTCTTGGCTTGGTCACATACTCCTGTTGCAACCTCCTTTTCTTGAAAAGGATTTGCCCTCAAATCTTCCTCACCTTCATCATCTGATTCACCATGGTAAGGGCTCATGTCTCCAACATTGAAAGTACCATGTACCCCATAGCTTCCTGGTAGATCCACCTTGTAAGCATTTGTGCCTATCTTCTCCAATATCTCAAATGGTCCATCAGCTCTTGGCATGAGCTTGTTTCTCCTCTTGTCTGGAAATCTCTCTTTTCTTAAATGCAACCATACAAGATCCCCTGCCTTGAACTCCTTTTCTTTCTTAGGCCCTTTGGACCTGGCCTTGTACAACTCATTGGACCTTTCAATCTGCTTCTTGACTTGCTCATGAATCTGTATCATTTGCTCAACTCTTTTCTTTGCATCATAGCTTGCCTTGTTTCCTTTGACTGGTGCTAGGTCTGTAGGCATGCGAGGATTAGTGCCATAAACTGTTTCAAAAGGACTTTTACCTGTGCTGCTGGAGGGAGCTCTGTTGAAGGCAAACTCAGCTTGTGCTAGCCTGAGATCCCAATCTTTCAATGACTTAGAAACAATGCTCCTTAAGATCTTTCCTAGTGTCCTGTTAGTGACTTCTGTCTGCCCATCAGTTTGGGGATGGTGAGAAATACTAAACAATAACCTGGTCTTCAATAGCTTCCACAAGGTTCTCCAGAAGTGGCTCATGAACTTTGTGTCTCTATCTGAGACAATGCTTCTAGGGACCCCATGTAACTTGACAACCTCCCTAAAGTATAGTTCAGCTACCCCCAAAGCATCCTCAGTCTTCTTACAAGCAATGAAATGTGCCATCTTGCTGAACCTATCTACAACCACCATGAGTGAATCCTTTCCCCTTTGAGTTCTAGGTAAGGCTACAATGAAGTCCATACTGAGGTCTTCCCATGGCTTGTTGGGTACTGGAAGTGGTGTGTAAGGGCCTGCTTGAAAGTGTGCCTTGGCTAGTTGGCAAGATCTGCATCTCTTGAGGGCATCTTGCACATCACTGAGCATCTTAGGCCAATAGAACTGATCTTGTAATATGTCATAGGTCTTCTGTACCCCAAAGTGACCAGCAAGCCATTGGAGTGAACCTCTTTGACCAGTAGTCCCCTATAAGGTCCCTTAGGCACACACAGTTTGTTCCCATAGAATAAGTATCCTTCTTGAGCTGTGTACTTGCTCCCTTTCTTGACTTGCCCTTCTTGGTGTACCTCCCATTCATGCTTGAAGTCTGGGTCCTCTTGATAGAGCTCTTTCATAAATTCAAACCCCAACACCCTTTGCTCCATGAAGGTCAACATTACAGACCTTCTAGACAATGCATCAGCTACAACATTGTTCTTACCCTCTATATACTTGCTGGAGAATGAGAAGGATTGCAAGAACTCTACCCATTTGGCATGCCTGGGGTTGAGTTTGTGCTGTCCATTGATGTATTTGAGAGCCTCATGATCAGAATGAAGCACAAAAGGTTTAGGCTTCAAGTAGTGTCCCCAATGATTCAATGCCCTCACAATGGCATAGAATTCCTTGTCATATGTGGAATAGTTAAGCTTGGCCCCATTTAGCTTCTCACTAAAGTATGCCACAGGTTTCTTTTCTTGAGTAAGCACAGCTCCTATGCCAAGACCACTGGCATCACACTCTACCTCAAAGAGTTTGTTAAAGTCTGGTAGAACCAATATTGGAGACTTTACACAATAGCTCTTTGATCAGATTGAAGGACCTTTCAGCCTTCTCATTCCACTTGAACTCTCCCTTCTTCATGCACTCAGTAATAGGGGCCATGATTGAACTAAACCCTTGTATGAACCTCCTATAGAAAGATGCCAACCCATGGAAACTTCTAACATCAGTAACAGTTTGGGGAATGGGCCATTCCTTGATTGCTTGCACCTTCTCAGGATCAACTGCTACTCCTTTCTTAGAGATGATGAACCCAAGGAAGTAAACCTCAGGCTGCATGAAGGTGCACTTCTCTAGCTTGCCATACAACTTGTTCTCTCTTAGGACCTCAAACAACAACTTCAGATGTTGCAAATGTTCTCCCTTAGTTGAACTGTAAATAAGAATGTCATCAAAGTAAACCACTACACATTTGCCTAAGTAAGGCCTTAGGACTTCTGTCATCAACCTCATGAAGGTGCTAGGGGCATTAGACAACCCAAAAGGCATCACCAACCATTCATAGAGCCCATGTTTAGTCTTGAAAGCTGTCTTCCATTCATCCCCTGCTCTTATCCTCACTTGGTGGTAGCCCTGCCTCAGATCAATCTTAGTGAACACTTGAGCCCCACTTAGCTCATCCAGAATATCATTAAGTCTAGGTATGGGAAACCTATACTTGATGGTAATGTTGTTGATGGCCCTACTGTCAATGCACATACGCCAAGTCCCATCCTTCTTTGGCACAAGCAAGGCTGGTACAGCACAAGGACTGAGGGACTCTCTGACATAGCCCTTGTTGAGCAGTTCTCCTACTTGAAGTTGGAGCTCTTGTGTAGCTTTAGGGTCACTCCTGTAAGCTGGCTTGTTGGGTAATATAGCTCCAGGCACTAGGTCAATGTGGTGTTCTATTCCTCTAAGTGGTGGCAGTCCACTAGGAAGCTCAGTAGGGAAGACATCACCATATATTTCTAGGATAGCTTTGACCTCTTCAGGGATATCAATGATACTCATCCCAGGCTCCTTGGCAAGCAATATGTATACAGGTTGTAGCTCACTTAGCTCTTGTGCTATTTCTGACTCACTTATCAACATGACTTCCTTGGAAGCCTCACTCATGGGGTTTGGGTTGATCTTTAAAGCAGGTGGTAAAGGTGCCAGGGTGATTTTCTTCTTTCCATACTTAAAGGTGTAGGTGTTGTCCCTCCCATGGTGTATGGCATCCCTATCAAACTCCCATGGTCTCCCAAGCAGAAGGTGACATGCATCCATAGGTAGAACATCACAAAGACTCTCATCCACATACCCTTTACCAATTGAGAAAGGTACAACACATTGTTTATCCACCTTGATCTCAGCCCCTTTGTTTAGCCATCTGAGTTTGTAAGGTAGGGGGTGGTCTTTGGTGGGTAGAGCTAGCTTGTCTATCAGTGTTTTGGAGGCCACATTAGTGCAGCTTCCCCCATCAATAATGAGGTTACATACTCTGCCCTTGATGGTACATCTGGTCCTAAAGATCTGGTGTCTTTGGTCCTCTTCCAAAGGTTGTGGTTGAGTATGCATTACTCTCCATGTTACCAAACTTAACCCTGCATCAGGCTCTATCAACTCCTCACTAGCCTCTACCTCAGGCTCTTCCATCTCTTCATCACAGACCAACACCTCATCATCTCCCCAATGGATTACTTCTAGGGTACTCAGAGCCCTTTTAGATGGACATTCTCTAGCAAAATGTCCATACCCTTGACATTGAAAGCACTTTTTGAGAGGGGTAGTCTTCCTTTGGCCTGCCTCAACAGCCTTGCCTTTATCAAGGTTGAAAGGGGTCTTAACAGGAACCACAGGTTCTCCTATCTTGACTCCTACAAAAGGCTTGAAGGTGGGGGTTCTGGAAGGTGTCTTAGAAGCACTGGCCTTTCCTTTTCCCAATTTTTCTACCCTTAAAGACAAGTTGACAGCTTCCTCAAAGGAGTATATGTTTTGTAGCCTGACTTTACTAGCTATCCTTTCATCCAACCCCTCTAAGAACCTTGCTATCTTTTGTTCAGATTTCTCAACAACCTCACATTGCAAAGTGAGTTGTTCAAAGTCTCTTAGGTAGGACTCTAAAGGTCTTTGGTCTTGCTTTAGGTGAGTAAGCTTAATGAACATGTCTTGAGTGTAGTCCCTAGAGACAAACTTAGCTCTCATTTTCTTTTTCAGTTTGAGCCATGACTTTACAGGTTCTTTCCCTTCCCTAACCCTCAAGGTTTTCATGTTTTCATACCACAGTGAGGCATAGCCTTTTAGTTTCATGATAGCAACCTTAAAAGCCTTTCTATCAGTGTACCCTTTAAACTCAAAGACTCTTTCTACAGACCTTAGCCAATCTAAGAAATCATCAGGGTTCAAGCTACCTAGAAAGTCAGGGATTTCTACCTTGATATCTTTGTCTTGGTGTCTGAGAAGACTGTGATCTGAGCCATCTGAATCTGACATTTCAAACTGATCTACAGGTTGTCTCCTCCTTCCTCCACCTTGTGGGAAAGGTGCTCCTCTTCCTCGACCTCTGCCTCCCCTTGTATCATTGTTCTGTTGGCCCTCAAGGAGTTCATTGACAGATCTAGAGACCTCCATTACAGTTCTGACAAGACCTTGAACTGTGTTTTCAAGACCTGTGATTCTCTCTTCACTCATGGTTGTATTTTGTGTTTTTAATGTAGTTAGGTAGATGAACTCACAAACCAAAGCTCTGATAACCAATTTGCACTGAAACTATTCAGAAAGACAACTAAACAATGACAATTTGATTGAGGTTCAGACACTTTGCAAATACTCTGTTTCTGTTTGGACTGATTGACAAAGAACTAAGGATAGGACCTTAACCAAAGCACAAAGCCAATGATTGAGGGTTGAACTTTGATCCCAGCACACAGCTAAGGACCCAAGCTCACTTCCAAGCACAAAGCAAAGGAAGTTGTCTCAAGCACACAGCCAAGAGATGCAACAGAAACAAGGTTTCAGTTTTATGTTTTACTTCAAATCTGGTTTGCATTTCATTAGGTAAAGGCCTTATATAGGCAAGGAGATTACATCCTATTCGTTCATTACATCCTAGGGCCACAATGGGTTTGCAAAAGAAACAGAAATAACAGCTACATTGTTCAGCATAAAGCAATAAAGTAGAAAAGTAGTTCTAATAGGACAATCTGCCTTAATTGGTTTGTTGGGGTTGAAACTGGTGGAGGGGTGGACTTCTGAGCTTGATTCTTGAGCTCAACTGAAGTGGGATGGATGCCAAAGGTCCTGCTAAAAGGCCCTCGAGCTTGTTTGATCATAAAAGGAAAGTTTGATAGTGACATGTTAACTACTGCAAAAAGACTGAAATCTGGACAGTCTGAAGTTGTCCCTAAGCTAACTCTTTGTGTGTTTGTTTCTTGGAAGGGAAGTCCTGGGGAAAGTTGTAGAGGACCTTCCCAAGACATAGGTTTGAGGGTTGGTTAGGCTTGTTTGATTGTGTGAGGCCCCCATGGACCCTGTTTAGAAAGGCTGTGATAGGCTGTTTTTGGCTGAGGGCTGTTTTTGTTGTGTTGGGTTTGTTGGGCTGTTGGCTGTGCCTTGTTGTGGCTTAGTCTTGGGAAGTGGATGGCTAGGCTTTGTTCTGGTTATGGTGGTGTTGTCTTAGCAGGCTTGAAGTGGTTGTGGCTTGGACTGAATAGGACATTGTCATAACTGGTCATGGTGTTGTCTGAAAGGATGGTGTTGTCTTGAATGGTGTTGTTGTCTTGATGTTGAGTCTTGTTTTGAGCTCGTGTCTTGGCTTGGTCACATACTCCTGTTGCAAGGCGGGTGCGATAAAGAACGTACTCATCTTTTCAATGGAATCCAATTTGCAAAGACGATTCATTGCCCAAGGTGCAAACAAGATTTTCACCACGCTCACTAACGAGTTCTCAAAAGCACCGCAGATCGTTATGTATGAGCTTACCACTCGCTTCTTTGAGGCGAAACTCCAGAAGGGCCAACCGGTTAGCCCACACATTCTCGACATGATCGAGAATCTCAAAAAACTGGAGGCACTTGATTGCAAAATCAAAGAGAGCGTGGTCATTGACCGCATGCTTCATTCACTCCATGATGGTTTTGCCCAATTCAGGGCAAATTACTACATGAATGATTTGAAGAGAAATCCTCATCAGCTACACTCACTTCTCATACAGGCTGAGAAGGATCTGAAATTAAGTGGGAGCCTGAAGCAGGACGTTCTCATGATTGAAAACAAGGGTAAGGGTAAGGGCAAGGCTCAGGCCGACCTAGCTGTAGGGAAGCCGAAGTTCAAGAAGCCAGGAAAAGGCAAGAGTAGGCCTGGTGAGACAAGCAGTAGCTCACAAGGCAAGACAAAGAGCAAAGAAAACACGGAGTGCCACCATTGCCACAAGACTGGGCATTGGAGGCGGAACTGTCCCGTGTATGCTGAAGACGTAAAAGCAGGCCGAGTCAGTCCTGTTGGTATGTCATCTTTTATTCATATGATTGAGATTAACCATGCAAGTTTCAGAACTTGGGTACTTGATACTGGTTGTGGTTCTCATCTGTGTAATCATTTGCAGGGCCTAAGAAACATCAAAACTCTCGAAAAGGGTGATGTGGACCTGCGAGTGGGGAATGGAGCAAGAGTAGCTGCCGTTTCAGTGGGAACATATGTAATCCAACTCCCAAGTGGATTTGAGTTATTTTTAAATAACCGTTACTATGTACCCAGTTTATCTAAAAACATTATTTCTGTTTCCGTACTCGATAAAGACGGTTTTTCATTTGTAATAAAGGATAATAGCTGTATTTTCTCTTTTAACGAAATGATTTATGGTAAAGCAGTTTCCATGAATGGGATTTATGTTTTAGATCAAACCACAGATATATTGCATGTGAGTAATAAAAAGGTAAAGGTTGGTGACAAAGATCAAACCTATCTATGGCATTGCCGTATGGGACACATAAATGAAAAACGCGTGAAAAAGCTCATTGACAATGGGACTATCTCCCCATTTGACTATGCATCATTTGGCACGTGTGAATCATGTCTCATAGGCAAAATGACTCGAATTTCCTTCAAAGGTGTTGGAATGCGCGCTGCTGACCTATTAGGACTCATACATACTGATGTGTGTGGACCTATGTCAATCAACGCTAGAGATGGCTATAGATATTTTATCACTTTCACGGACGATTTGAGTAGATATGGATATGTCTACTTAATGAAGCACAAAAGTGAGTCCTTTGATAAGTTCAAGGAATACCAGAATAAGGTTGAAAACCAGCTGGGTAGAAAGATTAAAGCACTACGTTCAGATCGTGGTGGCGAATATCTTTCGAATGAGTTTGATCAACACCTTAAAAACTGTGGTGTAGTACTACAGTTAACTCCACCTGGAACACCTCAATTAAATGGTGTGTCCGAACGGAGAAATCGAACATTACTTGATATGGTTCGATCCATGATGAGTCACACGGTAGTGCCTATTCATTGTGGGGCTATGCTCTTTTGTCAGCTGCTCTTATACTTAACCGAAGTCCGTCTAAAGCTGTTGACAAGACTCCATTTGAAATGTGGAAGGGAACAGTCCCTAACTTGTCCTTTATTTGGGTTTGGGGCTGCGAGGCTTATGTCAAGTGGAGACACGAGGATAAGCTCGGCCCGCGATCGGTCAAGACATACTTTATTGGTTATCCAAAAGGAATATTTGGTCATTACTGTTCACGTATGAACAGTAGCAGGTACCAATTTTTTTTTTTTCTTACTTTCTTTCGGTTTATACAAAAACCAAAAAAAAAAACTCTTTTTTTATTTTTTTTTTTAAAAAAACGCTGCTGCAAAAAAAAAACAAAAATTTTTTCTTTTTTTTTTTAAAAAAAACTGTGAACAGTACATAGGCAGCAAAAAAAATAATCAAATTAAACCGTTTTAATTCGATCATGCTTATATTAACTAGATCGGTACAAACAAACAATATCTAATCGATATTAAACATTGATACAAACTAGATGATTCAAATTAACCTTTTAACATGAATATCTAGATCATTTTATACCGAAAATATAAAGCAAAAACATGTTCATTAACATTCATATCAAATTCCATTTACGTTTTAATTCAATCATTATTCAATCAAAACATCTACAAATTCATATATTATTATCTCAACCTTTTAAAATAACAATATTTGAATCAAAATGGAACACCCAAAAAAATAAAACACACGGCATATAAAATTTTTGCCGAATTGAATTTTTTTTTTTTTTAAAATTATACAAATTCAATATTTACGAAAATCATATAAACAATTTCATAGCCCTATGGCTCTGATACCACTTGTGGGAAAATATCCGTATACTTCCCTTTAAATCTTTCAGGATTATAATGAAATTATGATTATATGATTAATAGTCATAAACGAAAATGCATAATAAGCGAGAGATTAGAAATAACCTTTAGTCCTTGCTTTAATGGCCTAAGAACAATATCAAAATGATGATATCTCCTAATTGTAGCACCCAAGATAGAATGAGAAATGCCCTTGAATTTGCTAGAATGTTTTGTGAAAAGTTACTGTTAACTTTTTTGTGAGATGTGAATGATGGAGGCACAAGAGAGAATGAATTAGGGTTAGGTTCAAAATCTGAATTTTTTCCTCTTCCCTTTTTGTTTCTCACGGCACTACTTAGGGTTTTTGGGGAGATTTTTTTCTCCTCAAAAATAACCACCCATTGACTGAAAAACAGAGTGTATCTGGACACTTTTATTTTGGTCATTTTAGCTTCCAATATAATGTAATATATTATAATCGTCATTTGTCATGGACCGACATCATTATAATACATCATTAGTTATAAATATCCGTATATTTATAATTTGCCAATTAATTTTAACGGTTTATGTTTAATTAGCTTACATTATATACAACAATTAAATATAACATTTTATATTCAATTTACGAATTACAGTTAATTCGTCTCAGCTAACTTTATTTAATCGTTATTAAATAATCTGTCATCATCACATTGACTAACCTTTTAGTCAAAACATCGACTAACCTTTTAGTCATTTAATAAGGCATCAATATGATTATTTTCTCAAATAATCACATCTCTCAAACACATCCTTTAGGTGTGACTTTTAGGGACCAGTTGATCACCGCCATCTGTATGACAATAACGTCAAACTTATCTAGCAAGCCAACCATTATTGATAAACGTTAATCAACTGATTATAATACAAAGTATACCCTGTGAACCTATAGAGATTTATTTATGTTATTGCACTAACTGTGGAGGACACTAGCTCCAACAGCATGTTTAGGGGGAGACTTCGTAAAGGAAGATTTCTAGTGATTGCGTATTTGTGATTTGCTGCGGAATTGCGGAAAGGTAGGATTTCCAACTCAATATTTTATATGTTAATCTTTGTCCTGAGATGTGTGACTTCGATGATGATGATGGTGGTGACGGGCTTAAAAGCGGTGTCGTTAAATCCGCTAATTAGCTACGATCAAATAACAATTTATAACTCCTAAACAAACACAAACTATCTTAAACAAAGGTAGTAAATGGTAAGAATAAGGTCGAACCCAAGAGAAGGCGGTGTTAACTAAATTAATCTAATCTAGACTCTTGCTAAAAACCAATTAACAAACTAATTACTAACTAATTACTCTAATCACAAATTAAGACACTAATTAAGACAAAAGCTTAAATTAATTACAAACTATGATATTCACAATGACAAAACATGTAGGATAACATATATGGAGAAAGTTTGACATGAGAATTGATTAGCAAGTCTAAAATTACCAATAAAAACTAAAGATTCAAATATTCAAATATGGAGAAACAACTTAGTGTAATTTTCCCAAGTTCCAAACAATTAACAAAGTAAAGACTCTTCCTTTCCTCTCTTGTCTAGTTATCTAATACAAATTTCGAAGCAATTAGTCAACAAGGATTAAATCAACCAAGATTGACCCTTTACAACTCAACCAATACTTATTAAAACATAAGCACAATCAAAGATGCAAGCTTTAAGCACAAAACCAAAGAAACATGCTAGAATCATGTAATAAAACACTAAACCATGTTCTAATTACACAATAAACCAAATTCCACTCAAAAGATTCTAACTTTAAACCAAAGTTACAATCTTTCAAGGTTGCTTCAACAATATCAAGACAAATTAACCAAATTTATCTAGACAAAGCAATAATTAAACAAACACTTGCTAAGATGGTTAGTCTCAACAACAATTCATTCAACAATGGAATTTAAACATGAGAAAATGGAATTCAATAGAGAAGAAAAGGTTGAAAAGGTCTTACAATGCTAAAAGAAGAGAACTTGTTCCAATTACACTAAGAAATAGAGAATTAGCTACCCATAATCCAAATATTACAACCCATTATGAAGTTCAACCAAATTACAAAACCAAAATGAAGAACAAAACTTGAGAGAATTCTAATGTGTTGTGTTGTGAAATGTTGTATTCAATGTTGTGTACTTCTCTCTCTACAATTTGATTCTTATATACCCTTGGTCCGAAAACCTAGGGGCCTTGAGAAATGGGCTTCAAAAAGACAAGACGGAGAATGAAGGAACACATGCCTGAGACCAGGACGCTGGCAGCGTTCCCTGGCGCTGGCAGCGTTTCATGCTGCCAGTTTTTCCCCTTAGTTGAGCGCCTTGGCTTTCGTTGACCCTTTGAATTCTAGTCCCGCCTTGACTTCCCTTGACCCTCTGGACTTGGTCTTCTTGCATTGATGATTTGTTTGTAGACCACTCCAATTGTCGGGTTTGGGTCTCGGGTCTCGGGTTTGACTTTGACTTTTGTTGACTTCCGGGTTTTGACTCTAAAAGTTGACTAAAAATGCTAAATAACAACATAATTACAAGGACTAAGGTTAGCATAAAACGATGCTAACGACCCCTAAAAAGTATAACAAACGACCCTAATAAATACTACTAGACACAACACATTTTGGTGTTGTCAAATACCCCCACACTTGGACTTTTACTCATCCCGAGTAAAACTCGAGATTAGCAAGACAAACACGAGTCCAAACATAGCATGTGAAGGTAATGACCTCTCTTCCCTCACCACTACCTTCTTATATCTCCCTCAAAACACAACCACCTATTAAAAGAAAATGACTCAAAGTTGTTTTAACATACTCTTCCCTTACTACTTCCTACTTATAACTCCCTCTATACAAGACTCGACACACCACCAACTCCAACTCATCTCACCTAACTCCTCCCTTCTTATAGCTCACAAGAATGTAGTATGACCATCTTTGCCTTATCCCAAGGCATAGCGAGATGGTCCTCATCACCAAACTCCATGCAACTCCACTTCTTATATCACCCCCTTATTACTCCACTAGTGTATAGCATGGTTACTTGGTTGGCCCCAAACTACACAATTCGCACAACCAAGCAACCACCAAGAGAAATCCACCGATTTGGAACCAAATTTGTGACTCAAAGAAAAATAAAAAGAAATCCTAAGCTAACCTCCTTCCAAATTCCTCCTTATTTCTCCCTTCTTTTCCCTCCATAAATCCTCATCATCGGAAGTATTTTGCTCAATTTTTTTTTTTTCTTTTTTCTATTTTTTTTCTTGAAAATCCCTCATTTTGCCTAAGGTGCCCTTTCGAGTTTTCGCCTTAGCTTTTCCTTTCCTCTCATTGGTAGCTCGCAACTCGATTTTTCATTTTGCCCGGAATGCCCTTTCGGGTTTTCATTCCGTCCTCGGCCACCTTCCCAATTTTTGCCTAGGTGCCCACCCTTGTGGGTTTTCACCTAGCCGGGATTTTTCAAATTTTTTTTTTTTCTTTTTTTTTTCTTTTTATTCTTTCAAAGCAAAGCAAAACAAAACAAAATGCAACAAAACAAAACAAATATATACAATCCTCTCCCCCACACTTAAATTATACAATGTCCTCATTGTAGGGGAAAGGGTGGGATGCTTCATCAATTGTTGAAAAGAGAAGAACCCGAGGCACCTCCTCGGTTTCTCCTCCTCTCTTGGTGGATTGAGCCTCCTTTGGGGTTGTCTGACCGGTTGGTATCCACTTCAAGTCTTATCTTGCGCATGCAAGTCGCCGGACTTATTCCCTTGAGGTCTGCTATGCTCCACCCAAATGTATCTCCATGTTTGTGAAGCAACGCTACCAATTTGCTCTCTTGTTTCTCGTCGAGTGTGCTTGAGATGATAAGAGGTAGGGTGTGATTGTTCCCTAAGAAGATATATTTTATATGACGTGGAAGGGTTTGCAACTCGACTTCCGGGGGATTCACAATTGAGGGAAAGGGCTTGTGGAGAGGTACGCTCAAAGCAAAGAGCTCGGATAGGCTCTCCAGACCAGGACGCTGCCAGCGATGGGGGACGCTGGCAGCGTTGTGGGACGCTGGCAGCGTTGTGGGACGCTGGCAGCGTTGTGGGACGCTGGCAGCGTTGTGGGACGCTGCCAGCGTCGTGTGGCGCTGCCAGCGTTTTCCTCTGGAGTCCCTTGTTTTCAGCACCTCGTTGATGTTGAGTTCTTCATAACTGTCTGGTGGTTCTTCATTCTCTAAGTCCATAAGATGTTCCTGCACATCGACCGACAACAAAGAACGCAAATCCTCTACTTCCACATTGTTACTTAGGTTCACCTGAAGTGGGTCCCTATCACATAACTTGTACATTTGAGGTACAAAAGGCTCGATAATATCTAAGAAAAAACAAGATTGAACATCACTAGGGTGTCCCATAGAGTCATAGATATTATAGGTCAACTTCTTTCCCTCGAACTCCATTGTCAAACATCCGTTTGATACATCAATCTTGGTCCTAGAGGTTTTCATGAATGGCCTACCAAGGAGGAGGGGAGTGGCACTTGAACTAGACTCTATGTCTAAAACATAGAAGTCCGCCAGGAAGACAAGGTTATCTACCTCTACTAGAACATCCTCTATCAAGCCTTTGGGATAGACAATAGACCTATCGGCTAATTGTATAACCACACCGGTCTTAGACAAAGGTTCTAAGCCTAGGGTCTCATAGATGGATAGGGGCATGACGTTAATAGAGGCTCCAAGGTCTAACCTGGCACGTTTGAAACTTTGCCCTCCAATGGTCCAAGGGATGGTGAACATGCCCGGGTCTCCACATTTCTTTGGTAAGTTTTGCTTGAAAATTGCCGAAACATGCTCACTCACCTTAACCTTATGGGTTCCTTTCTTAGGCTTTCTCTTAGGTGTACAAAGTTCTTTCAAGAACTTTGCATACCTAGGGACACTATTTAACAACTTAAGAAGAGGCATGTTTACCTCACACTTCCGGAAAGTTTCATACAAGTCGTTCTCCTTGTCATATTTCCTTGTGCTTAGCAAAGCACTAGGAAATGGGGCTTCCGGTATGTATACCTCTACTTCATTATCATCAATAATGTCTTTACCCATTTTTGAAGTGTCTCCCTTGGGGTCCTTGCTTGTGGATGTCCCTTTCCCATTCTTTGATAGTTCTTCATGACCAACTACTAACTCTCCTTGTTCTTCAATTTCCAAGGTCTCCATCTCACGATTCTTCATCTTCTCCTTGCCTTTTCCAAGGGGGTGTACCTCCAACTCCTTGCCTCCCCTTAAGGTCATGGCACTAACATTCTTCCTAGGTGGTGGGATGGTTTGAGATGGGAATCTTGTGGAGCTTGAGGCTTGAGATTTTGACATACTGGAAGCTAATTGGGATAGTTGGACTTCCAAGTTGCTTACCCTAAGGTTGTTTGCCTCCCTATCCTTCCTTGCCTCTTCTCTATCTCTCCTTGCCTCTTCTTGATTTCTCCTTGCCTCTTCTTGGTTTCTCCTTGCCTACTCCCTATCTTTCTCTTGATTGGCAAGGAGTGTTTGCAAGATATCACTCAAGTTCCCTTGAGAAGAAGAATTTCCTTGAATGGGGCCTTGGTTCGATTGTCTTTGAGCATTGTTTTGAGATTGAGAGTTACTTGGGAAATTTGAATTGTTGGGTCTTTGATTGTTGTAATTTCTTTGGGGATTTTGTTGGAAATTGGAGTTCCGGTGTTGGGTGGGATTTTGGGCTCTCAAGTGATTGAATTGACCATTTTCAAAGCTCTTTGACTTGTCCCCTCCCCATCCCAAAAGGCCACGGTTCCCCGCTTGGTTGTACACTACCCCTCCATTTGGGTTCCTTGAATTGTAATTCCCATCCCCCATAGCATTAACACTTTCCATAGTTGCTCCTTGTTCAATCATGATGTAGCATGTGTTGGTGGCATGGTCACCCCCACAATATGAGCATTCAATCGGTTTGGGGTGTTGAGAGAATGAATTACCTTTGTTAACAACCAAGTTTGACATCATACTTTTAAGTTCACTCATTTCTTGCATAATCATTTGGTTTTGAGATGCATAAGGATTCTCCATGGAGGATACATTCCTAGAGCTTACTCCTCTTTCACTCTTTCTTTCATAGCTTCTTGTGTTCATTGCCAATTTTTCGATAATATTGTTGGCCTCGACCACATTAAGGGTATCAATTCCACCTCCGGTGGCGGCAATGATCATTCTTTGGTCATTTTGGCATAACCCCTCATTGAAAGCCGTCAACAAATCATCTCCCGACATGTCATGGTATGGACATCTTGCCACAAGACTCTTGAAACGCTCCCAATAGTCATAAAGGGTCTCTCCCATTTCTTGATCAATGGTAGTGATAAGCTTCTTTGAGTGATTGTGATAAGTGAATATTTGTATGATTTTAACCCCCAATTTAGCTCGGTTTTGTATGTCATTTGTGCTTTGTTAAGCCATTTTATGAGCTAATATCGTCTTCTAGGCGAATTCCTATGTTCTAACCTGTTTTGTAGGGAAAGTGACGTTTCTACGCCCTTTTTCTATATTCCCGAGCATTTGCCTAGAACCCGACGATTTGAAGAAGCAAGCTTGACCATGTCGAAGACATTTCAAGAAGGTTCACTGATTCAAAAGAAAGAAGAAGTAAAGACGATGTCGCAGTTGTCGGAAGATCAATCAGTTAGGCGAAGAATTCATCGTTTTACGTCAAACCCTATCAACAAACCCGACTCAAGAGGTCAAGGGGGATAATGGAAGTCAAGTCATATGCAAGGGGAGATGAAATGAGAGTCAAAGAACCAAGATCACAACTTACCCGATCGGGTAAGTGTGTACCCAATCGGGGATCCCTGCTGATCCGCACTTTTGCTTCGACTTCCTCCTTTTTGTCCTATGTGATCAATGTGCGACCCCTTCCCCACGAAACCCTAATGCTATATAAAGAGTTTCATCCACCACACTTCAACACATCTCTTCATACTTCACTTCTCTTCTCTTCTTACAATTCTCTTTAGATTAGAAAACCTAGTTTAGGTCTCTCTTCTCTCATTTTCTTCTTTTTATCTTTAGTTCTAGTTTATTTCTGTCTTTTCTACATCAAAACTTTAGCTTAGATCAATAAGAATTTCATCTTTGTTATCTACTTTATTTGGTTCAAGTATTGTGATTCATGGAACGACTATTCTAAGCAAGGGATTTCTATTATTGTTATCATTATCGTTGTTGATCGTCATCTAGGTATTCCTATCTTATCTTTTGTTTAATGTCTTTATGTTTTCTATTTGATTGTTATTTTCCATCCATATTATCTTAGATTCATTTTAGTATCGTTATAATCGTCATTTCATTTCATTAGATTATCAATTTAGCATCGTTATTATCGCCATATAAAGAGTATTAAACTATTGTCAAAACCAAATAAACATGTCTATCCTAATTTTTGTTATTTACTTCATCTTAGATTTAAACATCGCCATGAGTGAGTAGTCACCTTTCTAGGGTGTAGGGTAGCCATGTTAGATTGATTAAAAGATGATAATTGAATAAAAGAAATTGTGCTTTTAAAACATTGTGTCTATGCATGTTTGGACTATAACGATAGTTGACGATTCATGATCAAAATCATTGACTAGAGTGGAATTCTTTTCCAAGGTAGAGATACGTGAATTGAATAGACAAAGCATGACATGGTAGATTAAGACCTAGTAAATTGCCTAAAAGCCTGCTAGACCATCTGATCTATGATTGTAATGAACACATCATTCTTACGAACTCACAATGAATTATTTGCATGTTCCATATCCCATTGCATCAATATGTTAATCTACATGTGTGAACCTACTTCCCTAGATGTTTGTCATCATTGTTAATTCATCACTTGCTTTATTGTTTTCATTTCCGTTTGCTTTCATTTCGTTTTCGTTTATGCCTTTTATTAGTTTAGAAATTAAAATCCCAAAACCCAGATATTCGTTAGATAAGACCCAATTGCGAGACATTTCACATTCTATAGGAAACACCATCTCCCTGAGGATCGACCCCTACTTCCCTAATTACATTAATTTGTTATTAGCCTAGTCTGGGTAATTTATCTTTGTATCGGGCTTGCGACAGGTCCGGTCAAATTTTGGCGCCGTTGCCGGGGAGCACGGTTTAGTTTTCCTTTTTCTTGTGATTTTTATCGCAATTAGTTTTATCTAGTCTTTCGGAACCCAAATTCCTTTAGACCTCTCTTGATTTTTCATCTTAGCTTTTCAATCTTATGCCCATATCTTCTAGACTAGGGACCTCTATCTCTTTAGACCCCGATCTAGAAAGGACTCTGCGTAGGAGACGAAAGCTATTCAACGAAATCTCAAAAGCTTCTGATACTTCAAGTTTAGATCGTATTCGTGAGAAATACTCGGATATTTTATCTAATCTCGAAGGAGAAGAAGATCCATTCTCATCTCCATTCTCAAAAACCAATCAACTATCAAACAACACTCCATCTTCATCTTCACAAAAGAAAATGGTTCGACTTTCAGACCATTCCAAACCAACTGCAGATACACTTCCAAGGGGTATTGCTACACCCCAAATCACAGCCCAAAACTTTGAAATCAAACCTGCCTTCATTAATCTAATAGAAAGAAGTCAATTTGGTGGCAATGCCACAGAAGATCCCAACCTTCATATTTAAAACTTCTGTGACTATTGCTCCATAATTAGACAAACTGGAGTATCTCAAGAGCAGATTAGGGAAATGCTCTTTCCCTTCTCTTTAACAGGAAAGGCAAAACTTTGGATCAATAGCCTTGATCGAGTTGCCTTAAGAATAGCCGACTGGGATGGTCTAGCTCTTGCTTTCTATCAAAAGTACTTCCCACCAGAACGAACCGCACTCTTACGAAGTCAAATCACTGGATTTCGTTAGAGAGGCGATGAAACCCTTTATGAGGCATGGGAAAGGTACAAAGAATTACAAAGAGAATGCCCTCATCATGGCCTTGATTCATGGTTCTTAGCTATCACCTTCTACAACAGTTGTTGTGGCGAATCGCGTCGTATCCTCGACTCCGCTAACAATGGTCGTTTCGATCAGATCGATGTAGAAATAGCTAGTGCAACAATCGAGTCAATGGCAATTCACGACTCTCAGTATAGCAACTTACGTGCTATGACGCTCAAAACCAAGCAGGAAGATTCAAGTAAAATAGCACTCCTAGAAGCCCAATTAGCCCTTCTGCATCAACAAGTAGGAAGCTCTTCCCAATCCAAGCAACATGTTAACGTCACTAACCACGTAATGATATGTGAGACATGTGAGGTTGGAGGACACAGTTTTCAAGAATGTAGGAGTCTGTTAGAGCAAGTCAATGCCTATCAAGCATATAGGCAGGGTAATGCTTTCTCAAACTTCTATAATGAAAACACGAAGATCCATCCTTTTTTGTCCTACAAAAGCACCAACATTCAAAATCCCCACCATCAGATTCAAAAACCATTCATACCACATCAACAGAAGCCCTATAATCCACCTGGTTTTCAAAACCAAAGACCTTCATTTCAACCTAACTTCAACCAACCTTACCAACACCAACCTCAACACCAACCACCCCAAAATCAAGGCCAACCCAATGACTCAAGCTTGAGCAAGATTGAATCCATGCTTCTCCAAGTTGTTCAAAAACAAGATTCAATGTTTGCTCAACTTCAAAAGAGTGATCAAGCTCAAAATGCTGCCATCAAGATGCTTGAAACTCAAATGGCCCAATTGGCTGCCTCTAACACTCAAAGAAAACAAGGCTAACTCCCACCTCATGGTGAGCAACCGAGGGACACCGCTAATTCTATCACCCTTAGGAGTGGTACCACTTCTAAGGAACCTCGGCAACCCAAAGAAACAATAGTTGAGCCTACACCAATAGAGAGCCAAAAAGAACCCCAACCATCCACCGCTAAGGAAGCGGAAAACAAAGAAAAGAAGGATGAACCTGAAAAGGAACCCATCAAAATCCAAGTTCCATTTCCCCAACGTTTGAGGAGAAATCATAAGGAAACCCAGTTTAGCAAATTCATGGAAGTAGTCAAAAACCTCCAAGTAACGGTTCCCTTCACTGAGTTAATCACCCAAATCCCTTCTTACACAAAATTCATGAAGGATATCTTAACTAAGAAAAGGACTTTAGATGACGTTGAAATCATAGCATTCACAGCTGAGTGCAGTGCTTTGTTGCAAAATAAGTCCCCTCCTAAGTTAAAGGATCCTGGTAGTTTCTCTATACCTTGCACTATAGGCACCTACACAATCGATAAAGCTCTATGCGATCTAGGTGCCAGTGTAAGCGCCATGCCCTATTCCATATGCGAAAAGTTGAATATGGGAATTCTCAAATGCACCAGTATAACTCTGCAAATGGCAGACCGTTCTCTAAAATAACCTATGGGAGTTTTAGAAGATGTGCCTGTCAAAGTAGGAAGGTTTTTCATTCCCATCGATTTCATCGTGCTAGATATGGCTGAAGATTCACAAATCCCTATTATTTTAGGAAGGCCATTTCTACACACTGCCGGAGCAGTAATCGATGTTAAGAATGGAAAATTGACATTAGAAGTAGGTGATGATAAATTCACCTATAACTTGAATAGTGCAATGAAAAGCCCCATGCTAGAAGAGCCTTGCTGTTTCATTGATATTGTCGACTTCATTATTGATGAATCTCTGTATCCATCAATAATCGAGGATCCTCTAGAAGCAATCTTATTGTTGGAGGATATCTCGGAGAATGACAATTTCGAGATTAGTGAGCTGGAAAAGGATCTGACCGGAAAAGAGATACCGTCAGAAGAAGTTGAAGAGTTCATAAGCTTGATTGATACTCCTGCCAAGGCAGAAGTACATAAACCTGAACTAAAACCTCTTCCCTCGAATCTAAAACATGCTTTTTTAGATGAATCTGAGTATTGCCCAGTCATAGTGAGTGCTCTCCTAGATGAAAATCAGTTAACCTCACTATTGACTGTCTTGAAAAACCACAAAAAGGCAATAGGTTATAAACTTGAAGATCTAACTGGCATAAGCCCAGACTTCTGCATGCATAGAATCAATTTAGAAGAAGGGCAAAAACCTTGTGTTCAAAGACAACGCCGTCTTAATCCCAACATGCGGGAAGTAGTTAAAACTGAAGTTATGAAATTGCTAGATGCTGGCATAATCTATGCAATCTCTGACTCTAAATGGGTTAGCCCTGTTCAAGTTGTTCTTAAGAAAGGAGGAACAACAGTAGTCAAAAATGAGAAAAATGAGCTCATCCCCACAAGGATTGTGACGGGATGGCGTATGTGTATTGACTACAGAAAGCTGAATCAATCAACTAGGAAAGCTCACTATCCTCTGCCCTTCATTGACCAAATGCTAGAGAGGTTAGCTTGCCACAAGTATTTCTGTTATCTAGATGGTTACTCAGGATTTTTCCAAATTCCTATCCACCCTGAGGACCAAGAGAAAACCACCTTCACCTGTCCCTATGGTACTTTCGCTTATCGCAGAATGCCATTTGGCTTGTGTAATGCACCTGCCACTTTCCAGCGTTGCATGACCAGTATCTTCTCGGATTTTGTTGAATCTATCATGGAAGTATTTATGGACGACTTTAGCGTCTATGGCATTTCCTTTGATAATTGTTTGACAAATCTATCCAGAGTTCTAAAATGCTGTGAAGAAGTCGACCTTGTTCTCAACTGGGAAAAGTGTCACTTCATGGTGAACGAAGGTGTAGTTTTAGGACACATCGTTTCAGAAAGAGGTATAGAAGTGGATCGAGCTAAGATCGAAGTTATTGAACAGCTGCCACCACCTGCTAATGTAAAAGGAATCAGGAGTTTCCTTGGCCACGCCGGTTTCTACCGACGATTTATAAAAGACTTTTCAAAGATAGTCAAGCCCCTGACTGAGCTCCTTTTCAAGGATGCACCTTTCAATTTCACAAAGGAATGCCTTGAGGCATTCAACAAAATCAAACGCGCTTTGATCACCGCACCTATAATCCAGTCGCCTGATTGGAATCTGCCCTTTGAACTGATGTGCGATGCGAGTGACTATGCCGTAGGAGTTGTTTTAGGGCAAAGAAAGGAAAAGTTCCTTCATGCAATTTACTATGCTAGTAAAACCTTAGATCCTGCCCAAATCAACTATGCCACCACTGAGAAAGAACTTCTCGCCATTGTCTATGCCTTAGACATATTTCGCTCATACCTAATAGGATCAAAAGTCATTGTCTACACTGACCATGCTGCCTTGAAATATCTGCTTTCAAAGAAAGAGGCAAAACCTAGACTCATCTGATGGATCTTACTCCTTCAAGAGTTTGATTTAGAGATCCGGGATAAGAAAGGAGCAGAGAATGTAGTCGATGTGTGACAACCCTCGCGAATGCGGAAATAAAACACACAAGCATGTGATTTAATTAGCGGAAATACGGTGTTTTTAAAACTTTTTACATGCATAAAGAAAGGTACGAGGAGTGTCAAATATTACAAACCAAAGTATGAAATATACTACACAAGAGACATAGTTTCTCAAAATGTTATCAATGTCAAAGTGATTAGCAAACTAGCTAATTAACGTCTAGAGGTGAATCTTCCAGGGGCAACGCCCGCTAGCTCACACCCGAACCCAAAATACCACAGTCAAAAAGCCATCCAATCAAGCAACATGTTCATCCATGAAAAACATGAATGCCACAGTCAGTGGGGAGTAACTTCGGGTTCTCCCAGCCATATCACATTAAACGTACATAAACGTAAATACAAAAGTAGAAGCATGCATATATAGATATACATGTGAAATACGAGAAGGATAAATAGGCAATTCAATATATATGGATATTGATACATGAAGTACAAAACTGTAACCATCATATTATAGAAAGACTCGGGGAAGACACCCTTAGGCAACTATATACTCACTAGGGCTTACATCTCACCGTTAGCGGCATATACTTAATAAGATAGAGACTCGACATATAAACCACGTCAATCATCTATTTCATGCAAGAGTCCTACTCAATGCTCACGTACAAATCAACTTACAAACAACCATCCAATCATACGAATATAACACATATTCTCTCAAGGTAAATGACACGCACTAGCATCATGTACAATAGCAAGACAAGTCAATGGAAGTCCAAAGGATAAGACGTTTCCCTGAACCGTATACGATAAGACGTTTCGTATACTCATGACCTAGACAAACAAGTTCACGGGATAAGACGTTTCCAGGAATCATGTACGATAAGACGTTTCGTACACACAAGACTCTAATCCTCTCGGTAGGACGACGATAATAATACGGTCCTAGTCTAAACCTGGCTAGACTCTCGGGATAAGACATTTCCCGATTCGACATGTGGTAAGACGTTCCACATCCAAGACTCGATCATACAAAGACGTTGAGTACCCCAAATTCGGCTAAACCACACAAAAGAGGCGGAAAGAGATCTATAGTCAAAAGTCAAGCTAGTACGCTACATGCAATGACACCACCTCGCAAGGATACGACATTTGACGGTCGGGTCGATCAACGCATTGCATTCGCCTCTTAACAACGTCGTCATATCCCCGCTAAACTAATGCACAACGGCATCACGGTTATACTCCACCGCTCCGACATTTAAGTCTAACGGTTATAAAGTATGACCGGGGGAATGAGAGCTCATAGCACATAATCATTAGTGCTCAATTCTTAACATATGTAAAACCGACTCAAGGGGGGATATATGAAAAACCGTCACCAACATGAGAATAGGGAATTATATAAATTTAACTATGATAAAAATGAATCAATACATGATACATAAGCATTAGACTAAGTTTATGAAGTATAATAAATAAGAAACATAGATCCCCTCTCCAAAACAACGTGTTTGGAAACCAACTAAAACAAGGGTCCACTTCAAACGGTCATAACTAGAGTTCTATACATCCAAATGCAGAAATTCCAAGTGGAGGTGATAGGTTATCCTCTTACGGTTCCAACAGTAGGTCACAAGCCCAAAAAAAGCAAGTAACGAAGGAGATATGATCATTTTACGAAAAGGGGTCGGTGCAGTGAGTTCCCAGCCGGTCAATAGGGCCGGCGGCCGGGCACCCGGCTGGGACATCATTAACACACAAAATCATCCAAAATGCACTGTGTTCCCAGCCGGTCAAAGGGGCCGGCGGCCGGGCACCCGGCTGGGACAACATCAACAAACAAAATACAATTTCTTTCTGGTGTGTTCCCAGCCGGTCAAGAGGCCGGCGGCCGGGTACCCGGCTGGGACAACACCTCACCCGAGAACAACAATACTTTAATGTCCATTTTCAATTATCAAAAATAACTACTATCAACTACCAATAATCGATAACCATCATCAACAATCATCAACTAACAACAATCATCATCGATAACACAATTCCTAAGCATACATATCATATTCTAAATACGATTTCTAACATAGAAAACACGTAAAACACGAAAATGATATCGAGTAACCCTTCACCGTTACCTTTTCGCGTCTTCACTCCGCGTCAAGGTCCTCTTCAATCAAGACGTAGTCTTTGTCGGGATCTTGGAGGTCACCACCTACAAATAGATAATAAAAGATGAATATAATTCACCTTGAGAAAGACGGATAATTTGAAAAGCGAGAAAGACGGTAATTTTATTACCAATACGGATAGAGGACGATGAGAGGGGAAGAATGAGTTGAACCTAGGTGAATTTGAGCGAGAAATGAGAGAGTTGAGACGATTCTAAAGTGGATCAAATATGGAAGCTAGGTTTTGGGGTTTTCTTGGTGAGGAAGAAGGAGTTTGAGTTGTGAGGAAGTTAGGGTTATGAGGGAGTACGAGATGGAGTAAGTGGAAAAATTCAAGGGAAAAGTCAATGACGTCTTAAGACGTGATTCACTTGCGTAAAATCCAAATACGAACTCGGAAATTCTAAATTCGACACGGGAAATTTAATTCTAAACTAAAACTAAATTTCGCTGAAAAGTATCCGTAAAATATTTTTACTATAAAAATAGGGTACATTTGCAGGTGTTACATCACCCCACCTTTTAAAAAGTTTCGTCCTCGAAACTTGAGAGTAGAAAACAAAAGTATCAAACACAAGAATCGGTTTTCAAAATCAAAACGAAAGCTTTTACAAGGGAAACATTTATGAAACGAGGTTCTTCTCGAAAACAGTTTCAGGAAATTTTTCGTAAGTGCGAAACTTTATTCACGAATCACAAGAGAGCCCGCCGTGAACGAGAACTCTAGTTATCAAAATCAAATCAATTCAAAACAAACGTTAGTAAGCGCAGGACTAGTCACCAGACGTCTCCAATAACAAGTCCAAACATCCAACCAAACGCAAAATGCAAATATAAAAGCGAAAGACATCTATTTTCTCCAAAAAGGAGATACAAAATTCATCTTTTAAACTTCGGTGAAAAGTTAAATTTGGAATATAATATGGAAATTTGAAGGTTTACTCAAAGAGAAACTTAAAATAACAAGACATTATACGCACATAGCGCGACTCGAACATTAAGTTTGCAAATCACGATACTAAGAGGTACGTCCAACGAGCAAAATGGACCAAAAAGGGGAAGGGTTGAAAAGTAGCAGATTGAGCAAGGGTCAATTCGAGGGGAAAGAGAGGGATGAACTCCAAACCTATCTCTCATTCATGCTAATTCAAAGGTCGTTCGCAGCTCGATATCACTAACTTCACGAGTAACACAATCCTCAAGAGAATGTAATTTACCCAATTTGCAACTCAACACTTTAAATCATTAGATTCCTACAAAAATATTCTATAATCACGAGGCTTCAAGCCGCTACCCTAATTATTCAAATCCAATTAGAATCTACTAAGGTCCAACGGCACGGTAGACTCCACAACTAACAGCCCACGTGAAAAATTCATTACGTACTCTAATCTTCTTAGCTTCATCAAAACTCTTATTAGGAACCACCAACAAAATATTTATCTCTAGGGAAACATGATTGCTAACAACCACAAGGTAAAAGAGACTTACCATGAAATCTTTTGATCTAATTTACTTCAAACTCATTATCCTAAATTTACATGGACTTTTTCATCCTCAAAAGTCAAATAACAATTCCTCAAGCAAAGAATGAGTACAAATTCCAAATCATACATATTGCCAAACACATGGCGATACGTCAATTAATCAAATCATCTAGTCCATCAAAACTCACAATGTATCGGTCTTTGCTTATGAAAATATTCTTCGAGATTGGTCACCAAGTCCAAATTTCATAAAGTAAACATTCTTGTTAGGGTCCAACATATAAAGACAATAAATTCTTAAGTAATCTTTAAAGCTACCACTATAATCCTTAACAACAACAACTATCATTACGCTCAAATCAATCCTCAAGGTGATATTGCAATATCAAGATTCAAAGTCTAAAATCTAAAAGTCCTAGACCTTTAATTAGACTCCTCTAATTAGTTCATTAAATTACATTAAATTAATGATTTAGGATCTAGTTATCATGCATGCAAATATAAAAGCATAAATATAAAGATAAGATGAAATTTTCTTACATTGGAAAATTTCGGCAAAATGGGCACAATAAGAAACTCTTTTCTTATTGTTCATAAGCATGAAAATAATGGATGATCCTCCATAAAACAACCTCCAAAGTAGAAGGCCTCCTTCTTGTTGCACCCAAGATTAAACCCAAAATAATCTTAACTTATTATTAACTAGATAATAAGCAAGATATAATACTACTAATATTGTTGTATTACTACACTAGTAATAGGTTAAGAATATTAGTGTATATGAGTGTTTAGAGAGATATAAGACATTTTAGTGAGAAGATGTGAAAAATGAAGAATCAAGTCAAGTGGAAAAATGAGCAACAAATGCTCATTTTATGGCATTATGGCCGGCACTATTGAAGCCCCAAAATGGGTGATTTTCTTCTTATTTTATTCACATGCATAATGGTAGTGTATGGGATTGTATAATGATCATGATCATGTGTCATACATGTCATAACATAAGGTGGAGTGTGGATTTAGTAGAGAATAAACATGATTGTTTTTCTACTAGCTAAAACCGGTCCACATGGTCTTATATGGACCATTTTGATTTTTGATATTTGTCCCACAAATACTTATTAATCATATGCTTAATTATCTTGCATAATTAAGTGTTAATTTGATCATATAACAATTATATGACTCAAATTAATAAACAATATATACTTAACTTTTAAGTGATATTTTACCATTATATCAATATATAATGGGTCCCACAATGCCCAGTTAATTTATTTTACAACTCTTTGTAAATATAATTAACTAATTACCTCTACCTCAAAATATATGCATTACCTCAACTAATTTAATGAATTAACGATTAATCACTAAATTAAATCTTATTTAATCGTATTAAAATAAGACGTAAAATTTATTCAGTCAGTTATCGTATAATTGACTAATAAACTTAAGTGGAATGAGTTCGCAACTCAATTTCCAATAAATAATTCTCGTAACTAAACGTACATATCAAATATATGTAATGCTCTAATTAAACTGTATCGTATACAAATAATTAGTATTCTATTTGGGTCTCATCCTATAGGTGTGACCTAAAGGGATCAGTTGATTACCGCCGTCATACGACAATAACGTCAAACTCTAGTCAGCCAAGCGTTACCGATTTACGTTAATCAACTGACGTGGAGTATCAAAATATACTAATCATGCCACGTATATTCCAAATGAGATTTATTATATAAATGCACTATTGTGGAGGACACTTACTCCAACAATCTCCCACTTGTCCGATACAAGTTGTGCATGTAGCAACACTATTGCGAAGGACTCCTCCTCCTACAATTTCTCCCACTTGTCTCGATAAGTTGTGTGCTACCGATTCTCTTGTCTCTTTTGCGTCACATCCTTCCACTCATTGCAAGGTGTCTTACAGCTCGCACTTGTAATTGAAATTATAAATAGAGTGGTTTTCTCGATCTGGGAGAGTAACTGTCTGATCGGAAAATCTACCAGAGATCTCTTCCGAGCGTGGCCACGCATTTCCAGTTACTACTCCTCGAGTGGCCCGAAGATGTTAATACCCAACGTGGGTGGACAATTACTGTTGACCCATCTTACACTGTATGATGCAGATCACCATGACCCAGAAGATGTCCATCGGCCTCCTTTCACGGCACGACCTAGGACAAAAACCAAAGTCAATCGGAAACTACACCGACTCAGGTAAATGGTCGTCAGTCTAAAGAATCGACTCATAGGAATAAAATAGAAATCCCCGCCACGACCAGGCTTCAACAATTTTGATAAGGGACTCTATTATGGTCACTGCCCGACAGAGTGTCTCAACAGTCTGTCTATGTAAACGACCAGTCATCTCTATGACCCCATGGTGCTGAACCAACCATCGATCGAATTACAATCTAGTCACTTCGAGACGTCACCTCAAATGAGTGACTAGGGACAAAACACTAAGTTCATCCTGTTCACTTGAATTGGGTTCAACATTTCTTTCTACCAATTCGGATAAACAAAGTATTAAAATTTAGTCAAACTAAATAAGGGAGTTTTTAATGAAACTCTAACAATGAATGCGATTATCTAATATGTGGAAAAATTGATACGTTATCAATAATTTCATATCTCATAATCTCTAGCAATTCAGGTAGATATTTCAATCCCATTGAAACGACATGACTATCATGTTCAGCCTGCAAAAGGCATGGCTAATGGATTAGCAATACTTGCATCTTTCCCACCGTTCTGATTGCTATTTCTCTTTGTCTACGTAATCTCATATTACATAAAACTTTCTGAGTACATGTCTAGGTTTGAATCTAGACTTAGGACTCTTGGCCTAAAGGTAGCTCCCACTGTTTTACCAGTATCATGGGATAGGATATACAACTATAGGAACTACTTCTAGTTCCTCCAATACTGTCGAATCCAAGCTACTTTCATATGCATCATCATATGATGCAATGTACTCTATTTCCGTTGTGAAATCCGCAATGATAAACTGCCTGGAACACTTCCAGCGGATACATGACATTTATATTAGAAAATGTCACTCCTACTTGGAACCTTTCCAATAGTCTTTTCTGCTTGGAACTCTTCCAACAGACAAATCTTCTATAAAACACAGCCAGTTCGTGATTTCAAATCACTTTGATCAGTTTGGAAACTGAAGTTTGTGTAACCACTTACACACAACTTACTGTAAACTCCAAACACATGGAACATATCTTTAGTCCTTCGCAAGTACTAAGGATGTTCTTTATGGCTATCAAGTGACTTTCACTTGGATTTGATTGCAAATGATTCGTCAAACTCAAAGCATGCGAAACGTCGGATTGAGTATACATCACAGCGTTTATAATTGATCCCGCAGCGGAAGCAAAAGGAATCAATTATCATGTGTTCAACTTCCTTGAACTAGTCAAAGATCTTATCAATATAAGAATTTTGACTCAATGCTAATATCCTTTTAGATTTATCTCCATAAATCCAGATATCTAAAAGATGTATTCTACTTCTCCAAAATATTCCATCATCTAAAATGATCAATATGTCTCCACATATAAGACTGATGCACACCACATTACTCCCACTAAACTTCATGTATAAACATAATTCCTCGAGATATCGAGAAATATTTTACAACATGATTGACACACTAATTCCAACTCTTTAGTTCTTACTTAAGACATCCTCTTAAGCTTGCAAAATTAACTTAGGATAGTTAGGATCTACGAACCCACAAGTGAATATAAAATATACAACCTCTTCTAGAATCGTATTCAAGAAGGTGGTCCTTGAGGTCCAATTGACATCATACTATTATGATATGCTGTAATCGCTAAGTATATTCGAATGGATTGAAGAATTAAGGTTAGTGCAAAACTCTTTGCATACCCATTTATCTTTGAAAACATTGTAATGTTTATCCATGCAAATTTCGATCTTAAAAATCAATTTACATTGAAGAGGTCGTACTTCTTCAAGTAAAAATTTACAGGTCACATACCTGACCATCATGCATGGAGTCCATTACGAATCGTATGACTCTAAGCCATAGCAAGAAGTTGGGACTAAAAACAGTCTTTTATAAGTCACATATTAGAATTCATCACTATTAAGGAGTGATAAAATTCCACCTGACCTCCTAGGTTCCGAAGAAACAACTACTGAACAAGCAATGAGGAAACTTTTTCCGGACCATATGCTCAGTTTGTGGCTCTTAAAACATTTTCTCCCACTCTGTCTTTTTCAAGAAATAATCGTATTTTTTATTGAAAGACAGCATCACGAGTCACAAACGCTTTGTTCTCGTGGTCAATGTAGGATTATTGAGCACTTGTTTTATTCGGATAACGTATAAATTAGGTACGCTACCTATCTATATCGTATATGAAATAAAATCCGACTGTTATAAATGTGCTCTGATATGGTGGGAAAAGAAATAGCAGACAAAAATATTAAGATCCCAAATTTAGTCAAGTGGCTCAGATTAACTTGACAAAGACAAAACCATATCGTATAAGGTTCTGTTTCTCTATTCAACAACACATTATCTAATAATGTGTGTTAGAGAAGTTAACTTGTGAAACCATTTCACAATACTTTTGGTTAAAATCAAAGTCAATACTTAGATATTTATAGTTACGATTTACTCGTAAGTCCTTGATCTAATGCTCTTAGTGGTTAACTACTTCACATTGAAGCTCTTTGAACTTTTCAAAGACTTATCTTAGCACCTCATTAAGTAGAATCAAACATAATATCTACTTAAATCGTCGGTAAATCAAGTGAAGTAATCATTACCATCTCTGGTTGTGTTTGTTATTGGACCACACGTATTCTTATGTAATGGGGCCAATAACTTACTAGTTCGATTTCCTTTTCAACCAAAAGGGCACGAATCATCTTGCCTTGAATACAAGATTCGCACGCACCATAAGATTCAAAATCTGATGGTTTAGGGATAGTTGTCAATACTAGCCTCTTAATGTGCTACACAATCCAGAATTAAGATTAGATTAGGGTCACCAATTTTGAGCATTTTTCAATCTATA